>OVAN01007679.1:0-19311 GCA_900406275.1 Anastatica hierochuntica | reverse complement strand
CTGAGAACGATTCTCGGCGTCTCATTGCATTCATTAATCTTGTGTAGTCTTGTTGTTTCACTCCAATTGTTTTTTGATTGTAGGATATAGGTTCGAATGCCTGTGAAAAATTAGAGTCGACATTGCACTGTAAGCAAAATAGTATTGGTTTTGTTTATCTATTTTCTTATGACATGCTTCAGAATTGTTAATTAGGAATAAAAAGTAGTTTTGGTTTGTGAATTGCTTTTTTGTAGATGTTGGTGAGACAAATACAGCTTCTGTAGATAGGAGATGGTCAACACTACTTGAGCTTAAGAAAAAGTAGAAACCTCTTAGCTAGTCTTTGTAGCTTCTCTTTTCAATTTATTATTCAAATTCTGATAATGATTTTAATAATGTTCATATTCAAATATATACAACAACAATAAAAACATTGATTTGGGGCAAGAAATGTATGCTTTTTTCTGCACTTTCAGTTTGACCAAATGGATTTTAGCGGAGTTAAGTTAATGAATTTTAATGTAACATCATCCGTTTAACATATAACATAAATTGATATAATTTACAAAAATTGATATGTTTTGAAATATTTACAATTTAAAAACGTTTAATACATTTTTATTAATTCAAAATGTTTAAAATAGAAATTGAATATTTAAAACATTAATATTCTTTTATGAAAAATTTGATATATATCAAAGATATTTATATAAATGTTGTATATTGATTGTGTATTAAATGATTTTTATAAAAAAAAAGAGAATTAATCATGGGCTACACGTTTTTCAAATTATATGTGTGTGTGTGATAGCTAAACATCCAAGATTCATCCTAATATAGCAAAAAAAAAAATGTGGATGGCTCTGCGAAATTTACATTTTGTTAATGACCACTTTCCTTTCCAAAGTGATTGATGTATAAATTAACCAAAACCCAAATTTCATTTATTTATAAACTCTTTTAGAAATATGCAATACAATCTTTTTTTATCAATTTATGTATGTATGTATGTATTTATTCATTTAATTATCGAAAACTCTTATTGAAATAATAAAAACAATAATAATATAATTTTCAATAATAGTACAATATTAATACAAAAAATAATACAATTGTATCACTATTTCTATAAGAATTTTCTATACTTAAATGCATACAATCAAGAAATAACTTTGTGTAATATGTTTCTTTCCATGTCCATGTATGTGTACATCCATTAATTTATGAATTCCATGAAAACTATTACAAAAATTCATATTAAGAAATTTATTAAATCGATGGTTGGATTTTTATATCCAATCATCTTAACTATATGTGTTAGAAGAAAATTGTAAAGTTATTGTTTATTATGTATTTCATGCTGATAATATAAAAAATTAAATTCGATAAATTACTTAAGCTACAAATTCAATTATATCCAAACATTCAACTCTTACACTTATGTGCATATTTTAAAATATTACCATGTTTTTTTAAATGGTTTTGTTGTATGAAGTTTTGTTGTGGATCAAAATAGTTGCCGAGGAATGTGGAAAGAATTTATCAAAGGAAAAACTAAAAGTTTATGTCTAGAAAAGGTAAACAGTAGTAAGGTTAAATAAAATAAAAATTTGGTATGTTTTGCCTTTTGACATTATAGTTAACATGTTTTTATTGAAAATTGATTTAATAAAATATTTGAACGTTGTCTTCCATAGACATAGTGTATTGCATAAGACGAATAAAAAGTATGTATATCAAAGAAAGTTCTATTTTAACATTAGCATAACTTTCCGTCATATAATCGCCTAGTGGTTAAGGGTTACACACAGAAACAAGGGCTTGATTTTGTAGACACATGTTCACCGGTGGCCAAGTTAACTTCAATCAAAATATTACTTGGTGTGGCAGCTATCTTGGGGTGGTCTCTATATCAATTAGATGTATCAAACCCCTTTCTTAATGGATATCTTGATATAGAGATTTATATGCATTTTCCTCTTCGATACAAGAAGAAGTTACATAAACCATTGTCTGATAATGCAGTATGCAAACTACAAAAATCTTTGTATGATCTTAAACAAGCTTCAAGACAATGGTATTTGAAATTTGCAGAGGTATTACAATGTTTTGGTTTCATCAAACAACATTCAGATTACACTTTATTTACAAAGATTCAAGGCTACAACTTCATCGTGATATTAGTTTATGTCAAGGACATAGTAATTGCTACAAATAATGATGACTTTGCTGGAAACTTCAAAATATAGCTTAAGAATTGGTTCAAGTTAAGAGATTTGGGAGTCTTGAGGTATTTTCTTGGATTGGAAATTGCAAGATCATCTGTTGGTATTTATGTTTCTTAACACAAATATGCACTTGAGTTACTTGATACTATTGGTTTCTTAAGTAGCAAACCTTCATCTATTCCCATGGGACCAAATCATAAATTATCTAAACATGAAGGCGATTTGCTATCTGCTCTTGAAACCTACAAGAGTGTTATTGGTAAACTCAATTATATGTGCATCACAAGACCATACATCTGTTTTGTTGTCAACAAGTTAGCTCAATACACTTTTGCTCCCTGTGTTCTACATCTGAAAACAGTTCATGAACTTCTATAATACATCAAAGGAACTGTTAAATAGGGTTTATTTTACTCAACAAAATTATATTTAGAACTCAAATTCTTTGCTGATGTTAATTGGGGTGCTTGTATGGATACTCTTCGTTCTATATCAGGCTATTGTACATTTTTTTGATGATTCTTTGATTTCAAGGAAATCTAAGAAACAGAAGATGGTTTCACACTCATTGGCATAAGCAGAGTATCGAACTATGTCACATGTTGTTAAGGAAATTGTTTGGCTTTGGAATCTTCAGGATTTGAGAATCAACGTTCAAGGTCCAACATCACTCTACTATAATAATATGGCAGCAATACATATTGATATCAATCATGTTTCTCACGAACAAACGGGCACAACAAGATCTGATAGAAGAATTAAGTTTGACTGATTTTACCATATAAATGTCTTCTCTTTTGATTAAAATGAGCTACAAAATAAAAGTAATGATATAAATCGATTGAACGCACATACACATTTAAACAAAATCAAAAGTGAAAGAAGAAACCCAGAAAATCACACTACAAGTACATTTAGCACAAGCAGTTAAACAATAAATGAAAGAAAATTTCCCTGCAAAAGAGTAAGCACGACGGAGACGAATCAATTCAACATGCAATAAACCAAAACCACTACAAGTAAAGAGATAAAGACGATTTTTTTTATCAGAAACAAAAAAAGATAAAAACTCGAGTTCACCTTCACTTATTGATTCAAAATGGATTTCTAAAGGAACAAGTATGATAGGTGACATATTACCATGTTTTTAATTTCAGATATTTGGGAAGCCAAAAGGTCAAGATTTTGAGAAATTGGAGCAAAATCTGGAAGGAGCTTTGGTATTTTAAGTTTCTGTGGGAGAGAGTGGGAAAAGGCGAATATTGTGAGAATCGAGCAAAACGGAGTCAAAGAGGGAAGAAAATGAAGAACACGAAAATTCGGGCTGAAAAAATTAGGGTATTTTTTTGGAAGCTAAATGTTTTAGGAGCCAAATTTTTGTCAAAGTGTCGCGGAATTGTTTACCGCCTTACTCTTACATAACGTTTTTAATTATGTTTTGCTATTAAACATAAGCGTTACATATTAAAACCATATGCCTAAATTTTTTGTAACATCTACCACTCTATCAAAACGTTTCCAAATATACAAACACTATATAAAAACAAGAGGTATGTTAACCATAACACAATCGAAAAACGTTATTCTGCACATCTATTAAAATTCAGATTTCTTTCAGTGTACGGTTGTAGACACATTAATTTGATTAGAACCTTGGTTAGAAAGAGTTAACTAAAAGAGTTAGCTCATGTTATGTTGGTGGTGGACTTAACACTTTTAGCCCGATTCAAACCGAACTCGATCCAAATAAAATTTCGAAAGCGCATTAACTTTTCTATCAATATAGAGCTTTACAAAGAGGGAAAGGGAAAAAACAGGAATACAAACTGAAATTTTAGAAAGAGAAATATTCAAGATAGAGAGAGAAACAAGATCTCAAAATACAATAATCCTCTCATATGTCGCCTAAGTGACGATCTGGAAAAACTTTCATCAACTCCAACACTACCTAGCTCTCTCTCTCTCTCTCTCAACGTGGCTACAAATGACAAGGTCACAGACGACACCCTTCAATTCACAGACTCCCAGAAAGAAGTCCCCAGATGACGAGGCTAAAAATGACGAGGTCACTAACAACGAGGTCACTGATGACGTGGTCACTAACAACGACCTTTCAGTCTTAGTTCTAGGCGCCGAGGTCACTGATGAAGAGGTCAGAGATGATGGCCTCGTATTGTAGACTCCTCGAAGAGAAGTCCCAGATGGCGAGGCCATAGATAACAAAGTCATTGACAATGAGATCACAAACGACGACCTCCCAGTCACAGTCTTAAAAGATAAGGCGACTGACGACGAGGTCACAGAAAATGAACTCCCAATAAGAATCCTAGACAAGGAGGTCACAGAAGACAACCTTCCATTCGCAGACTCCTTGGAAATAATTCCCAGTCGACGAGGTCACAAATGACGAGGTCATAAACAATGACCCCCCGGTAACAGTCCCAACTGATGTGGTGACAAACTATCCACGACAACTAGGAGATAACTTTCCATAATGACATGGTAACAAACTGTCCACGAAGACGAGGTGATGACTGTCCATAGTGACGAGGTGACGAATGATCCACAACGACGAGGCGAAAAACTCTCCACATTGATGATAAGAAGAACTAACAACAACGATGAGATGACGAACTACCTAGCTGACGAGATGACAGACTGCTTACAGTAACAAGCTCTTGAGTTCAACTAGAAGATGACCAAAGAGTTAGTCAATTTCAACCCTGCCAAAATGTCGCTATCCTCCTATAAAACGACATAAGTTCCTAGGCTCTATAAAAACCTAAAGGTAAAAAAAATTACATTTGGCTTGATCCTAACAAGGATGTGTAGATAGTCTCTCCGGAAACGCAACTTTCATATTAAATATTTTCAAACTTTACTAATTTGTCCTTGGAAGGTGGATTCATTACACAAAGATTTGAGATCCTATATATCTTAATGAATAGACGTATTCAACAAGTTACTCTATTTTAGACCGAGGGATCCCTAGATACTAGTTTATATGCCAATGCCAACTACTTTTGAGAGTCATAACAGGTGCCCATCATATATGGTTAATAATTTACTAGATATGTCAAATCAAACGGAGAATAACCGTTAGTTGATGTGATTATTAACTATGACATTTTTTAGCATGTAGCACCAGGAAGTTTGGCTGTAACTCAATTTTGAAGACAAAAGGCGTAAGGTGTGAAAGACAATGTGTTCAGTGTGGTGCAGAAGAAGAAACAATCAATCAATCATGTGCTTTTCGAACATCCGCTAGCGATAAAAACTTGAATTCTCTCGAGGCCTTCATTTACACAAGTGCGTGATTCTCTCCAAAGATATTATTTTAAAATTTATTTCAAATATACTATCAGTAGGTTTTTGTTTCCAAAAGTATTTTTTAAAAATACTTTCAAAAAATAATTAAAAAATAAAACTAAATCCTAAACGGAAGATCCTAACTAAAACAAAATTCTAGTTCTCAAAAAATATTTTTATTGTGTGGTATTTTTAGAGTAAAAGTTTAAATCTATTATGATATTTTTGACTATTTTTGGTTTAGTGGTAAGAATTTTTCAATAACTTATAGCATTGATTCCAGAACTTCAATGCTCGATAAAATTGTAACATCCATCTCATCAACTCCTGCGAACGACGAGTTACGATTTCTATCTTGTTTCACAATCAACTCCAACTAGCCATAATCATCTCATTATTTTCAGTAACCACGTCTATCATCCAAAGTTTATGGGAATCGAAATTCGCACTGTCGATTTTTATATTCGGAAGAAAGCTAGAAAACCCTAACTTTCCTTGAGGTCCCAGATTTCTGCTAAGCCAAACAACAATAGATCAAAAGTATGAAGAAAACAGACGACGAGATAAAACTAAAAGAGAATCGAAAGAAAATAGAACAATAGAGATCTTATTCTGAATCTGCATTGAGCGTTACAACAGGTGGTAAGCCGTGACCACGAGAGCTGTCGCGAGTATCCTAGTTCTAACAGCGTAAGACTGGTAAACCTAATTGAGACGCAGCTCGCTAGCAAAAACGAAAATAAACCTAAAGCTCTAAGTATCAATTGTGAAGAAATTTATGTGTCCCTCTTCTCGTTCTCCTTAGTCCCTCTTTTATGTGCCTTCGTAAGCTCATCTCGTCACCTTTTCCGCCCTAAATTTGAGCATATCCTTCTGCGGAAATATTCCATATTTTTATGAGTTTTCCATATTTATCTTCACACTTTGATTTTATCGTATTTTCCTTTTATCTTTCGCGGAATTCAGATAAATATTTGGCGCAATTGGGCCCGTTCTCGTTCCGAAATCGTAAGTGGACTTTTGTCGCGTTTTGGGCCTTCTTGGGCCGTTTAGCGACCAAGTGATTTTTACGATTTCTTTAGGAGAAATCGTTCTTCGTATGACTAGGCGGTGACGGTTTCGCAAAATGGTAAGACCGACTGTATAGTTAAAACAATGTCGGTGTTCGAGTTAACCGTTATCGTTATATACGATCAATATGAAGTTTTTACGAAAAGTACAAGTCTTTACAATTATTGCCGCGAAACTTCAACGGAAAGTCCGATCGAGATGAAATAAGAAACAATCAAACCAAGATTCGAGGGAGAATATGATGAGGAAGACGTGTTGTATTCAACCGTGGGCGATTAAACGTTGCCCGTGTCTAGCCGCTCGGGCGACTAGACGTGTCATGAGTCTAGTCGCCCATCGAGCGACTAGACTTTACGAGAGTATAGTCCCCCAATGGGCGACTAGACTTGTCACGAGTCCAGTCGCCCGTTGGGCGACTAGACCTTATGATAGTCTAGTCGCCCAACGGGCGGGTAGACTTGTCATTGTTCGTATTGCTCGTATTTCCGAAGCAATGCGGTTATCTGTCGTTTACGGTGACTTCTTATCGCTCCGAAACTCATTTATTGAGATCTCTCAGAGGTCTCGAACATTGATTTCGTTATTCTCGCACTTAGTTGCCCGCGAGTGACTAAACTTTGCGCAGCGGCCACTTATAGACGCGAAGCTTCGACATTTGGTCGAGAGGAGATTGACTAGATGAAAAGAGCCTCGGAATCAATAATCCACTCCCGATTTTCATTTCCAAAAGAGAGAGGCTATGTTTCCTTTACGTTTTTAGGAATCGATTTTGTCATGACCATTTTGTCCCCAACAGTTAGCCCCCTGTTTGCAAGAATCGTTGGATTGTTCTTGCGAACTTTTAAAGCTTGTTAGGTCAGTTAGGCGGAATCGATGGCTAAAAAGTCTGAAGATGAATAATAAATTCCTCTTTCTATAAATAAGAGAAGTAACTTTCCAAATCTACCCTTTGCTCATTTTAACAAAAAATTGCTTAAGGTAAAAACAATCTCCTTATCCTTTCCATCTCTCTCTCTTCTTTTGTGTTATGGCTTCGAATGATCTAGTTTCTGCAAATGCTTTGCCATTGATTTTTGACCCTGAAAGACTACGAGTTCGAGAATGTGAAGTTATACCGAAAATCGAATTCGTGCCACACTCTGTCGATCCAAAGGAAGCGAGGGAATATTACCGGGTTACGTGTGGTATCGAAGCTCCACCGCTCGACTCATGGTGTCCGACGAGACCGACATTTAAAAGGGACACCAGTAGGCCGAACGAGTGTCGAGAATCATTCCTCGCCGTCATTCTGGATTTTTGTCGAGTTCCGGTGGAGGTGGAGTTCCGAATGCCGAGGGCCGGAGAGGACGCTGATTCTCCGCCTCGTGGTTTCTTTACGTGCTACGAGGCGCATTTGTTATTTTGTCGACTGTGGTTTCCTATTCCGGGGGTCATAGTCCAGTTTTTGGATCACTACGGTTTATCGATCGGCTAGCTCTCGCCCACCGGTCTCCTACACCTTGTTGGACTCTTGGTTTTGGGTACTTAAGCGTCGACTATCTAGTGGCGTTTCTATCTCCGACGGTTGCGCGTCTCCCGTTTTGATATTGCCTCAAGCCGAGGAAACACATGTCGATGATCCAATTGTTTACGTCCAATTTCCACAATTGGAGCAAGCGATACTTCTTTGTTCGTTTAGACAGGACCTCTGTCAAGGGCGAATATATTTCTTCTTTTCGGCATAAATGGGGTCCCGCGGGTATCGCTTTTGATACTCTAACCGTTTTTTTTCATTTGCTGATATCTGATAATTCTTTTGTTTTTGCAGTTTTGGATCCCCTTCCCCGCATCCGGAAGATATTTACGTTGTTAGGGACCTTTTTTGAGGCAGTTTGTTCTACTGGGGTTACTTTTCCTTGCAGCGAGTTTGCAACGCAGTCACGTACCACAAGATTCGGACTCAGCCCGACGCGATCTCGGAAGAGGAGCTAGAACCAACCATGAATGGCCTCACTCCGTACGAGTTGCCTCCTGACTTGGAGAGGGAGAGATCTCCCCGAAATGATCGCGCATGCGCTAACGGGGACAGCGTTACCGAGAATAGGAGAGGGTCGTCCGAGGGGGAGTGGTTCCACGATCTCCTCGGCGAAGACGGAAGCGGTCCGAGCTAACCCTCGATACCGCTTTTCGGATAAGGGTCAGATTTTGATGCCATTCTTTCTTCTTTTGATGCAATGACGCATCAACCCATGGCTGGTGCGGGATTCGTTAGGTCTGGGCAGTATGCGGAGGCCTCAGATTTGTGCATGGGGGTTAGTTTTCGTGCACGTGATATGATTCCAATCGTTTAAGTGACATCACTCCTAACTTTTTAAAGGATTCTTTTTTTTTTGCAGAGTCTCCACGTGATGGACGAGGCCCTTAGGGCGAGCAACTTGGAGGCGCAGACGGTTCGATCCAAGGCCGAGAGACTTGAAAAAGAGAACGCTCGCCTGACGAAGGAGGTCGAAGTGGCTTCGTTTTTTGAAAAGGAATTGGCGCGGAGTCAAGCGTCGTAGATTCGTCGTACGTACAGGCGCGAAAATCGTGAGGTCGTCTCGATTGTGGCCGACCGTTTTGTTTAGTTTGTGGCGAACTTCAATCAGTACAAGTGCGCTCAACAGTTCTTTGGAGAATATCGCGAATGTCGTGGTTTGGTGGGTGCTTTGTATCGTATCCAGCTTTCCAACTACTCCTACGACTTCAAGATGGACAAAATGTTTAGCCGCGTGAAGAAGTGCAAGGAAGTTGTATCTTCGATCCCGCCTTCGAAGAGAGGGTTCGAGGTCGTTGGGCCTCGATTCCCGTTTCTCCCAATTTGGAGGAAGTTGGAGACACTGCTCAGGGCGAAGAGGACGCGGTCGATCAAAACCCAGAACCGTCTAGCGCTGGCAACTTTTCGATCTCTGGCTATTTCGACTATGATTCATGAACGAGAAAAGTTTGTCCGTTGAGGGAGCGTGTTCCCTGTTTTTAGTAGTATTTTGGCTAAGTGCGACTACTTTATATCTATCAAGGCTGGCCGTGTGTGGCTTCGAAACCCCTCATCTTGTGGTTTTAGTGTCAATGAACGATGTTTTTCGATTTGATAACGTACGAGTATTGCTGTGTAAGTGGAGACTGATTATGAGTTGTTGTCTCATATCCATTCCTTGAAGGATCGCTACATTCGTTTTTTGTTTTGGGTGCGAGTTTTCGAGAGACTTTAGTCTTTCGGATTTTTATAAACGCGAATATAGACGAAGAGACAAATTTTGGGATCTCGTATCGGTTAGATACTATGTCTTGAGATGTTTGAGACTAGTGTGCTATGTCTTGAGATGTTTGAGACTAGTGTGTTGTGTTTAGAGCAAGACCTAGGTTTACTCTCGGTTTTAGGGTGTGCAACGACTAACTTCAGCTTACTTTTCTCGTTTCAATTTTGACCTGGTTCTGTCCTGATATTAAAGTCTGCGATAAGTTCTCGGCTTATATGACTTCATTAATCGGGAACAGAGCATCTCTCCAAAGACAATTTCTAAGTCATTTGGAAGTGTTGATCAAAATTTTAGATTTCCTTTATAGCGGGCTATTACCCTAGTCGAATGTATGAGAACATGTTCTTCGCGAAGAGCAGGTTAAGGTGAGTGATTAATTCATCCGTCGAGGCCAATCTACAAGTGCGAAATTGGGATAAGTACTTGTTCTTTTTCCGGTATGAGTTTGATAGTCTTGCGATTGTTTTTAGAAGTTTTAGATCGAGTTCAGAATTGCGCTTTCCGGAAATTCGAGACGTCTCGCTTTTTCCGAAAGTGTTTCCGTTCTGTGGTGGAATGTGTCGATGAATATGTTATAGTCGGAATTCGTTTAAGAAAGGTTTTCTCGTATGATATTCATTTTTGTGTTATACAAAAAATAAAAAAAGCAAAAATTTATTGTCGAAATTGGATCGAAAAATGTCGAGTATAAAGTGTGGGAGTATACGCGTATACGTACACCAACTCTCCCCCTATTTTAGAAAGGGGGACAGCTGAACTCTTCTTGCAAAGAGCTGCCTACGTACCTCTTTCGAGGATCAAGCCATCTTGTAGTTAAGTTTGTTGCCGTAAGTGATTACTCGTTTATGAGAGTTGTGTCGGCCGTTTTAGTCTTGATGACTACAGCTGGGTCGACGATTTCCTCTGGTGTCGAGGGCGTTGTTTTGTCGAGACTATTGTGCTCGGAAGCTTGCTTGTGTCCTCCGAATTGAGCCGTTTCTTGAAATGACGATTTTGTCGCATCTTTTTCCGAAGTCTCTCTGGCTGGCAGCCGAGTTGTCTTCATTCGTCTGGGTTCGGCCATGGGCGTCACTGCGACTTGTCTTAGCTTATGCTCAGCTAGGAAGCAAAGTCGTGACTGCTTTTGGCATCCCCAGATTGTAGAGATTCCGTAGGGGGTTCAGAACATAATGCCCAAGTGGTAGGTCGATGAGACTGCCTTCATTGAGTCTATCCATGGCCTTCTCATGATCACGTTATCGATGGCAGGGTGGTCGACGACCAGAAAGTCGACAATTTTCGTTATCTCCTTGGCCACCACTGGAAGTTTAGTCGATCAGAGAGTCATCGAAGTTGTTCCCGAGAAACCTGTGAGTGGTTTTGATGCGGGTGTGACCTCACGTAAGTTGACGTTCATCCTGTTGAGGGTATCGCGGAAGATAATGTCGACGGTACTACCTGTGTCGATGAGGACCCTGGTGAATTCGAGATCTTTTATGACGAGGTCGATTACGAGAGGATCGTTATGGGGTTTGTCGATCTCGACAGTTTTGTATTCCTCGAAAGTGATGGTGTTATTTGCGGTGTCGAGTGGCGTAGGCCAGTTTTCACTTGACTCAGCCTTTCAGTGATATGCTTTTATCGATCAGACGGTGTAGCGAAAGTACTGCGACCCTCATCTAATCATATTCACTCTGCGGCGATTGGAGTCGTTTCCTTTATTGTCAGGCCTCCTTCCGCGTTTCCCATCCGCTTGGGTTCCTTGAGACACGGTGTCTTCAGTGGGTGCTTTCTCGGTCCTGAGTGGGCGATCTGTATCGTGTATGAGGTCTTATACGCTGGTTATGTCTGAGATCTCCCATGCAAGCAGTTTTGCTATTAACCTTGCTCCGAGAACTTTGCAGTTCGCGGTGGAGTGACCCTTTGTTTGGTGAAACTCGCAGAAGGTGTTTTCATAATACGACGTGTTCTGCGTCCAGGTGTTCCCCGACGTCCTACCTTGTACAGAAGGGGAATTGACAACATAGTTGTGCGCCCCCCAGACATCTTCTCCCTCGTAGTGGACATACTTATCGTTACGAGGGATCTTCTTTTTCGCTTTATGTTTAGAGGTTAAGTCTTTCGAGGATGAATTCGCAGGTTTATTTTTTGCGATAGAACTTTCATCTCTTCTTCGATGATGATGAAATCTGTGGCCTTATGAAGCGCATCCTGAATAGTGCATGATTTTTTGAGAGCTATCCACTTCCTGAACTTTGACTTGTACCAGGGGGTCTTTCTGAGTGTCTCTACCGCCACCTTGTCACTGATCCCGCTGACTCTCAACATCACTATCTTGAACCTGTTCATGAAATCTCGAAGAGATTCGTCTTCTCTTTGAGACAGGCTCCATAGGTCAACGTCGAAAGTTTCTCTGTCCATAAACGTGGAGTACAATTAGAGAAATTCCGAGGAGAGTTGACAGAAACTTCCGATGGAGTTTTGCTTTAGACGAGAAAACCATTCGAGGGCCGCTCCTTGGAGATGCTCGACAAATAGGTGGCAGAAGCAAGAATCTTTCTCGCCTTCCTTGAGCTTAGATCTCACCATTGCGATCTGGAAAGTTTGCAGGTGAGCTTTCAGATCGGAAATTCCATCATACATTGGGATTTTCACTTTCCCTTGATCGGAGACTCTGGTATTGGTTATGCGAGCAGTAAATGGAGTTTTTCGAGCCTCTTCAAGGAGCTTGTCAATCTCTGGCGCAACACTGGTCGCGTGATGGATCTGCGACTTTACCGTTTGACCTCTGCCGCTGGTTTTACGATGTAAACACGGAGATCGTGAATCTCGTCGAGGTCATCGCAGGTCTTTTTTCGAGATGGTAGGCGCATCCTACAAATAGCTATGGCCTGCTCCTCGGCTTGTTTCTCTCGCTTTACCCAGAAGATATTTTCCTCTTCTTCCGTCATGGGTTCGCTGAGAATCCTTCCGTGTTGCAAGATCCTTAACCCTTCTTGGGTGTACGTCAGCGTCTTCATCCGTGGAAACAGATTGATCGCTGAAGTCTAGGTCAATTCGCTCGACTTCATTATCCTATGTTTCCTTTTCAGGATTTGAGGGATCTTCCACGTTATTTCGAGGTGTGACATGGGTGATTACATCGGGGCTTTATCCCGATGGATTTTCCTGTGTGTACTGGAGTAAGTCACGTGGAGTGGCGAAGTCGAGTCTTCTTCTGCGGAGTCTGGTAGCTCCACATGGAAGAATAGTTCTAGTCCTAACGGTTAGGGTTTCAACCTATTTAGCGAGAGAGCTATTCAGTTTGTCTTGTTCAGCCGACTTTTGTTCGAGAGTCGAGAACATCTTTTTGATCTCCTCGAACACCGTGGTGTTTGCGTCAACATTGACCGCGGTATTGTTCGTCACCAGAGTGTTTCCAGCGTCGTTATTGGCAATGTCGCCGTCATGAGCTGGTTGATTGTTCTGATCGTCTATAGTCATGTTCGATCTAGCGTTTTGCGGTTGCGAGTTAGATTGATTCGTACCCTAAGCGAATAAGCCCCCTCCTTCTAATGTCAAACTGTGGGAACCGAAATTCGCACTGTCGATTTTCATATTCGGAGGAAAGCCAGGAAACCCTAATTTTGCTTGAGGTCTCGGATTTCTGCTAAGGCAAACAACGATAGATCAAAAGTACGAAGAAAACAGACGACGAGATAAAAGCGAAAGAGAATCGAAAGAAAATAGAGCAATAAAGATCTTATTCCGAATATGCGTTGAGCGTTACAACAGGTTGTAAGTTGTGGTCATGAGAGCTATCGGCGATTATCCTAGTTCTAACAGCGTAAGATTGGTAAACCTAATTGAGACGCAGCTCGCTAGCAAAAACGAAAAATAAACCTGAAGCTCTAAGTATCAATTGTGAAGAAATTTATGTTTCCCTCTTCTCGTTCTCCTTAGTCCCTCTTTTATATGCCTTCGTAAGCTCATCTCATTTCCTTTTCCGCCATAGATTTGAGAATATCCTTCCGCGGAAAGATTCCATTTTTCGGGAATATTCCATATATGTACGAGTCTTCCATATTTATCTTCAGACTTTGACTTTATCGTATTTTCCTTTTATCTTTCGTGGAATTCGGATAAATCGTTGACAGAGCTGCGCCCGTTCTCGTTCCGAAATCGTAAGTGGACTTTTGTCGCGTTTTCGGCCTTCTTAGCCCGTTTAGAGACCAAGTGATTTTTACGATTTCTTTCGGAGAAATCGTTCTTCGTATGACTACGCGGTGACATTTTTGCGAAATGGTAAGACCGACCGTATAGTTAAGACAATATCGGTGTTCGAGTTAACCGTTATCTTTTTATATGATCAATACGAAGTTTTCGTTCGTTTTTACGAAAAGTACAAGTCTTTACGATTATTGCCGCGAAACTTCAACGGAAACTCCGATCGAGACGAAACAAAAAACAATTGAACCGTGATTCGAGGAAGAAGATGATCGAGAAGACGTAGTCTAGTCAACCGTGGGCGACTAGACATTGTATGTGTCTAGCCGCCCGGGTGACTAGACGTGTCATGAGTTTAGTCGCCCGTTGGGCAACTAGACTTTGCACGAGTCTAGTCGCCTAATGGGCGACTAGACGTGGCTCATGTCTAGTTGGCCGTAGGGCGTCTAGACTTTACGAGAATCTTGGGGCGACTAGACTTTACGAGAGTCTAGTCGCCCAGCGGGTGGCTAGACTTGTCGTTGTTCGTATTGCTCGTATTTCCGAAATGACGCAGTTATCCGTCGTTTATGGTGACTTCTTATCACTCTGAAACTCGTTTATTGAGATCTCTCAGAGGTCGCGAAGTTAATTTCGCTATTCTCGCGTTTAGTTGCCCGGAAGTGACTAGACTTTGCGAAGCGGCCGCTTATGATTTGCTAGACGCGGAGTTTCGACATTTGGTCGAGAGGAGATTCACTAGATAAAAAGAGCCTTAGAATCAATAATCCACTCACGATTTTCATTTCCGAAAGATAGAGACTATGTTTTTGTTACGTTTTTAGGAATCGATTTCGTCGTGACCATTTTTGACCCCAACAAAGTTCATATAACCGAAAATCCAAATAAATAAACAATAAAGTCTAAACAGAAACAAAATCGAAAATAAATATTATTTAAAGAAAAATGCAAATAAAACCATGTCGATCCTAAAAACAGCACCCTGGAAACCAGCAATACCGACTTCTCGTCAAACTCACCTGAAAAGGGGCAAAAAGGGAAAAATGAGGGACAAGAGGAGTTAGTAACATGGGAGTAACTCAACAAGGTGATGAATGGTAAACACAGAAGTCCACTAACTTGTATTTACCACTCCAACCACGAAAGACTAGTCCTAAAATATGCAGCAAACGTGACATCTAAAACATCCAAAAAAGCACATAGTTGGTCCTAAATAGCTTAAGTGATTGTTGGAACCCCTGAAGAGGCTTACACAACATATGTTAATTGCCCATACACACCTCTCCAAGGACGCTTTATCGACCTGAGAGCTAAAGACACTAATCGACTTGATACCTGCTAAGGTATTTTTAGGCAAATCTTTTTGTAACAACACGAAAACAAAAGATAAAACAAGAGATAGCAATAGAGGAACAAGACTCTTTATCGATGATCAAGAGAAAGAAAGAGATACAACGTGTTTAGGTTTGTAAACCCTAGTATGTCGTAAGCCTTAGGTTTCCTTTCGATCTAATGGTCGAATCTCTACTGTTGGTTGTGGATGTCTTGTCTTAATCCTTAGATTTCAAATTTATAGGAGAATATCGATGTACATCCCTTAGAATTAGGAAAACCCATGTATATCCTTAGATATTAGGCATATTTTCTTTTCCCTTTAGGAGATTCTTTTCTCGGACGGAAGGTTCTTTCGGCTTCCTACCTTGCAGCATACTCCCGACTTTTTACCTTGGGGCATACTCCCGGCTTCCTATCTTGCGGTATACTCCTGATTTTCTCCTTTCTATCATGCACCATTCTCCTACTCCCGACTCTAACTATCGTGCTGCCCTTAAACTAGGAGGATTCTCCATGGCTTTAATTACTCCTAACAATTTTCGTTTAATTTTCCAGATTCGATTTGAAGCTGGGAATAATATGTTTCCCTTCTTCTTAGCAGGAAATGAGGATTTTTCTGATTTTCTATAGCTTTTCGTAGTGTCGTCTTGGCCTTTATGCCTCATGACTTGTCTCGTTTGAGACTTTTCCACTTTTTTTTTCTTTTGAGGTTCTCTTGCCTTGTGGCTTACTGCTCCTTGCGTCTTGATGCATGGATTTGAATCGAGAACCACTGGAGAAAATCTCGGTCATCTGATTGCAACGGCTAAGAAATAAATCTTGATGTCCAATCAAATACCGCTGATTTAAAAAAGGAATAAAAGATCGCTGGAGATCTAGACCAAATTAGTCACGTGCTTCTCTTTCTTTCTTTTCTTTTTGCTTTGTTTCTTTAACCCTTTCTACTTTATTTTATTTCTTTTCCAGTGTTATCTTCTCTTGTTTTTCTGCTAACTTCTTCCCTTCTACGACTATCGCTCTTTTTGTTCTAGCCCTCTGCCTTTAGCTCTTGACAATTGCAGCTAAGGTAAAGTCCCAACCTTTCTCATTTTCCTTTTCTTAGCTTAGAACCCGATTTATTTCTTTAGGGTTAGTTCTTTGGTTGTAGGATCCATATTTTTGAGTCCATAGTCTGAGACTAAGATTCCTTTTAGGTTAGATGGAGGACTCTTCTCATTATTCTCCCGTCGCATCCACCTCACTCAGAGACAAAGTTCGTCGAAGACATCTTCTAACGATGGCCTTCTCTTCCGACTTTTACATGGAATCAGAGAAGCGGATTATACTGGAAAAAGATCCCATCCCCATTTTCTCCTTTCCTACTCCTCCTCTTCCCAAGACCAGACCTTTCTCCTTGATCAAGGCAGAGCGTTTAGCGGATTTAAGGCATGAGTATTCTCTTCATGCTTCGATAGTTATTAAGGCTCCTCACGAAGGTGATTGCGCATCAGAGGGCTTTACTGACAAGATAACAGTTTATGAAGGCTATCTCGAAGCAGGTTTGAAGGAGAGGCTCCCAGATTTAGTAATAAAGGTGGCAGAGTACTTTGAAATTTGCCCTCTCAACTGAATCCTGTGTCATGTAGAATCCTTATTGCCATCCAGGTTTTGAACGACTTCCATGGTCTTAACCAGGGAATCAACAAGATCCTTTTACTCCTACTACTTCTCTCCCTTGTCTCTTGGTGAAGGGAGATTTAATCTCCATCTCTGGACTGATGCTTCGATGGTTAAGTAGTTGCCAAAAGATAAGAGGAAAGGAGAGGCTTTTCTGAAGAGGTGAATCCAGAGATTCGTTTTCATGACTGTTGGCTTAGAGCTGCGGTACTCCACAGTCTAAAATGCCACTGGTAAGTTTTAGGCGTGACTCCCCGTTTATTGCTTCCTTTGAGTTAGGGTTCTAACCCTCTACTTTTTTCTTCGCATGTGTTTTAAGGGATAGAGATTACAAAGGAGGAGACGAGTTATCCAAGGCGCTTGAGATTCCTGAGGACGAGAGACAGAGATCCCATTTTCTGTGAGCCCAAAGGCATTGCCTCAAAGCATCATTTGGGGTATGCATATATCCTCCTGCCCTTTGCCCCTACTTTTTCTCTTATCGTGTGCTGACTCATCTTGTATTGCATGTAGGAAATACGGCAGGTTCAAGGAAAACTTTTTTGGAGGACTTCAAGAGAGAGCAAGAGGCTAGGGCAGCCAAGAAAGGATCCTGCAGTAAAATACCTGCTACGTACGAGGTGGAGATTTTGGAGACTCAAACTAGTAGGGTCAAGAGGAAATCAAATGTCAAGATTGATGCCCTTTCTTCCCAGGCCAGGAAGCACAAAGCTGCCTTGGAGGTTGAGGTTGCCAAGCTTGAGGCCGATGCTGACACCTTTTCAGAAGACATGGCCATGGTCATTAATGGTGCCAAGATCATGGATCGCTGGAAGATGACTCGTGATTGGCTCAATGGGGCTACGAGCTCCTGGAACCTGAAGGAGGAATTTGATAACTACAAATTGGTCACGGAAGCGGAGACCGAGGTTAAGTCTTCGGGAGAGAGTGCGTTAGATTTTTTTGAAGTTGTTAGAGCAATATTCAATAATTTTCACCTTTTGAATTTTTTTTTAAAAAATTGTTATAACATTTACGCTTTCCATTAAATAATTTTTTTCTATTTTTTTTATTGATATACGGTATTTTAAGTATATTTTATAAGCATACTCGAGATTTTCTATTAGAAATAATTTTTTTTGTAATAGTATTAGAAATAATTTTGCTAAAATCATCAACTTTTCATTGAACCATTCTTGAGCGTATCTAAGAATAGTTGAAGATCTTACAAGAACAAATTTAAACTCACTGAAAATATCGTTTAAGAAATAGATGTCTTATATACGCTCAAAAAATTATGTTCATGTTTAAGATATTCCATGATATTCTTTTTTCTGGATAATCTAAATGTATAGATAAATTAAAAAACAAACAAATCTTTTTCTGGTCACATGTAACAAACAAAAATATAATCAGTAAACAAAATCTAACTAGATTTACATAAGATTTTTAGGTAACAACGTATTTGTAATTTTTATACGTTTTCCGATCATTTTCGGACTTGGATGGAAATTCGAGAATTTTTTTAAATAAATAATTTATAAGATTGTTTAAAATAATAATTTCTCCAAAATTTTGTAATCCCCTATACATTAATTAAGAAGTAAGTTTGCCACATGTCATCACTACAATTTTTTTTAACAAAAAAAATTAAGACATGACAACTTAAGGTAATTTGATTGGTTTTAAATTAATTTGTTTGCAACTACAAAAATTTGACATGACAACATAAATTCTTTGAATAAAATTAGTTTTTGCCAAAAAATTTATTAGCTAGACCTCAAAAATGTGTCATATCCGTATTTAATAAAAAAAACTTTATAAAACTAGAACTAATAATATAATAAATAATTGAATAAAATATAATTATTGTCAAATAATTAGATAAAATATAATAAAATTAATTATGAAGTGAGTTTGTCACAGATCTTAAGCATGATGAGTTTCAACAAAAAAATATGTCATAAAACTTTTATGAAATTTTATAAAATTTGATTGGTTATAATCATAATTATATTTTTAATATCCATTTAATAATCCCTTAGATATAATGGTGACTTAACCTGACACATATCTTAATAAAATTAATTTTCAACCAATAAAATTATAGAGAATAATTATGTATACCATGAAATCATGTCAACAAATTTAATCTATACATTAATTGAGGATTTAGTTCACCTTATGTCATCATTATAAAAAATTTTATCTAAAAAGTTGTGACATGATTTCTATTTGATGCATATTATATAGATTAATTTACAGAAATACACTTAAAAGGAAAAGAAATT
>OVAN01007678.1:0-19312 GCA_900406275.1 Anastatica hierochuntica | reverse complement strand
TTAAGTGTTTATGGTTTTCTCTCATTGAAGAAATGCATCTCAAGTAGTAAAGACGAGGGAGAGAAGGAAAATTGGTTCGTACAAAGACTAACCTTCTCTAACTCATTCCCATTCCCATACATACTCACTAGTTCTACCCTTTCTTCTTTCTCGACAAACCACTAAAAATACCCCAATCACTTCTCAATCAAGACATTTAGCTTTTTAGTAACACTCTAGATTTTTTGCTTTCTTTTCCATTTAGCTATAGCTCTTATCTCTTTCCTTAATTAGGTTGATCCTTTCTTTCTAGTCCTTTGGATTCTAGACTTTTCATTTTCTTAACTTAGGATCTTTCATCTTTCTTTTACAAACTTGAGCTATCTTTTTCTTTCTTTTCTTTGCCTCTTAGAGTGTATCACATTCTTCTTTTTCTTCTTTTACGATTTTTTTCTCATTGAACCCACTATTGACAATACAAATCATTCCCAACCCACGATCATCAAGTATATACTCTCTTATCTAACCCCATCCTATCTATACTAGCCTTAAAACGAGACTAGTTCTAAAAAGGATCCTCTTTGTCGTCCCAATACTCACGGGGTTTTACATATGAATGCATCAAAAGAGACCTCACTCAATCAAGAACAATGTGGGGTTTGAAACAAAAGGTTGGGGTTAAAGGTGGGGAACCATTCTTAAGATGAGAAAGGTTACTCGAATTGGTTAAGGGTGGTAAAAAGGGATAAGACCAACCGAGTATCAATGTGTTTACACCATGATTCATGTATTTCCAGCCCATAAGTAAGGTTAATTCTAAGGCTCATTAATTTTTAAGTTCAATAGGGTTGTATTCAATTCATGCAAGATTCAATCTAGACGCAAACAATTAAGCTGAGAGTTTCGAGCATGGATTTTCCATTTATTCGGCTCGGCTCATGCTACTTGATACTACTAGCAAGGGTTTCAATTCAACTACTAAGCATATTCCAGTTACATGATACTTCAATCATTGTCCTCATGCACATGTAAATGCATCCTATATGCTTCTAAGACTCGATCTTAAAGGACAAGACTATGAAAGATGCAACTATATGCTTCTTTTTCAAATTTTTCAAATTTTTCGATTTTGTTGGTTTTTTCTATGCCATAACTATTAGCAATGCAACCTAAACTATATGAAACTCAAAGAAATGAAAACAAGACAAAACAACTAAAATGATCGTTAGTAACCATTCTCCTCCCCCGGACTTACTCATCATCGTCCCAGTGAATGAATAGAATACGACGAAGGAGACCAAACCACAATTTAAAAGAAAAATAAGAGAGAAAATTGTATTTACAATGGAAGAAATGGTACCTTGAATACCCACTCGGAGGGGTTATAAGCTTGTGGCCTCGGGACTTTGAAGTAGAATTTCTTTGGGAGGCGGAATTGGATATCATCGTTGGTCTTCGTGTGGATTAAGCGGCTTGTGAAAAAATACATGAGTGAGTGCTCGTTGTAGCAACCCGTCAATGTTCTTATTCCTAATAGGTATGCTTCGTCCATGTATAGTCTCTCCAGAAGCTCTTGGTAGAAGGTGAAATCGATGTATGGGTAGCAGAAGAGCGGAGTGAGCATTTCACCGATGTGTATCCCATCTTGTCCATATCGATCAAGGTTCATTCGTATGCTCATGAGGTGTAATAAGAAAGTCGACACTTGGCACAGTTCATAACCGGAGTATGGGATGCTCCTACCGACGTGGTCGTTGAGCTTATATCCTATTTCTCCATAGATAAGTCTCAATTCTATCGGAATTAACCACTCAGGTGTGCCCTTGCAAACAACGTGTTGCCGAGAATGTTGATTCCTTGGATTTGGATTTGATTGGGAACCCGAATTTTATGGAAGGTCATGCCGAAATTGACCTTGAAATTGAAGAGAAAGACGCTCCAATTGGAACGGTGCTTGAGAAAAAGGACACTCCTTTCGCTAAAGGAGGTGTCGAAATTGAGAAAGGAGAAGAAGAAGAGCCTTTGCTTATTGATAAGGCTCACAGCTAAGAAAGAAGTTTTGAGGAAGCTAAGAAGGATGATAACTTCAAGGAGGAAGAGAAACTCAATGTCTCTAGGAAAGAGACATTAGAGAAAATGGATGAGAAACCAAAAACTCCTAACAATGAGCCTAGTGAGATGGACATAGGAGATGAGGAATTCTCCATCTTGGATTATTCTTCTACAAAGTATCGCTTACCTTATCCTCAATGTTTTAAGAAAGAAATCTTGGGAGTGCTCTATCGCGAAATGAAACAAGATGGTGATTTGGAAATCCGTCAAGAATGGTATGAGTTGGCCAAAATTGATGCAAGGATTAAGGAAAAGCTCGAGAAGAAACTAGGTACCATATAGAGGGTGGAAAAAGTACTTCAAGCTAATAACATTCTGATCTATGTAGTGGGAGAAAAGTTCTTAAAAAGGAGCAATGATGAAGGAAGGTTTGTAGTGCCTTGTGCTCTAAAAGGCTCCCAATTTTAGGACGCTTTGGTGGATACAGGAGCTAGCTTGAACGTGATCTCTCTAGACCGTGTAAAGGAGCTTGTTTTGGAAGGTGAGATCAAGAAAGGGGTTAATCCCGTACTTTTGGGAGATGCTACGAGGAAGGTTCCAATGGGAAGGTTGGAAAATATCAAGCTAAGAGTGGGGAATACATATGTGGAAAGCAACTTTGTGATTATGGACAACAATTCCTACCAAGCCAAATTCCCAATTCTAATTGGAACTCCTTTCTTGTTGACTACGGGTGCCATTATTGATTGCGAAGCAAAGAAGTTGACATTGAAGTATGTCTACAAGGGAGCATCTTACCCTATGATCGAGCTCGACAAGGACATTGGGTATTGTGGTACAATGCACCAAAGAAAGTCAAGTGAAATGCCTAGTACTCGTGGTGAGAAAGTAGCCAAAGTAGAAAATACGCAAGAACTTGGATCTCCAAGTTTCAAAAGTGGCTACAACCCAAATGTCTACAAAGGAAAGGGAGTTGCTAACTTCCTTAAGATAAGGGATTTTTCTACTAAGAAGGCACCCATAGGACCGAACTTTGAAAAGATGGTCCTTCATTTCATCAATTAAGAAGAAAGAACAACGGTCAAGCTAATGACCTTAAACAAACGCACTTGAGAGACATTCTTATGCTCTAAGCTTAGGTACCAAAGGAGAGCTCATTAAAGGAAAAGATCAAAGCCAAAATGGAGTAACGGATTCATGTTTTCAACAAGTCGATATGACTCAAAATTCTAAGACACTCCATTGTTCAAGGTAAGTTTTCCTAAATTCGAGTATCTAGTTTGCATTTCACCATTTAAAAGATTTTCAAGAGTGATTTTTGCAAAAGCTTGATTTAAGAAAACTAAAACCTTTTGATCATTTAAAACCTTTGGTCCTAATTTTTCAAATGCTAAACTTGATTTTCCCACCAAAATTGGATTTAAAGATTTAAAGGGGTGATTTGGTTAAACTTTTGCAAAATGGTTAAGAAAGAATTCTGTAGGGACCACTTTTGCAATTTTTGAAAAACCACCCACTTGGACACTTGTGAATTATTAGCACATGTTATTTCAAAAAGCCACAACACTTTCTCTTTGCCTTGTCCATCAACACTTACATCACTTCATAGCTACCATTGAAGTTCTTGAAAGCTTTGAGAAAGAATTTGAGATTTTTTCACAAAAACCTTCCATTTTTGCAAGCATTCTTCAAGCTCTTTACTTCTAACACTCACATTTGAACCAAGAAGACAAAGGTATGACTAAAAACTTCCTCTTTCCTTGATAGTAATTTTCGATTTTGGTGGAAACAAGAGAGTTTGATGTTGTTTGTGAGTATTCTTGGTAGCTAAAGCTTAGTTGTTGAGTTTTCATGGGTTAAGTCTTCTTAAAAACAACTAAATTTTCTTGAATCAATATTATTGTTCTTTGTGAATAGTGCTAATGAATAGTATTCTTGAGTGAATTTTGGGGAAAATTTGTTTAGTTGGTTCTTATGTTTAATTTATAGTACATGTGCTTGTTTTGCATGAAGATTTCAAAGAGGTTGCAACTTTTAGATGATGTCCTTTTGGATTTATTTTGAACTCTCATTTAAGTTGCCATTGTATTGTTATGTTGATAAGAAGCTTGTTTTGTTTGATGATTGTTGTTGAAACCTTGAGCATTGTCCATTACCATTGAATTTGGTAAATTATATTAAGTGCACACTTATCCAAGTTTAGTAAAGGATTTTAAGTGTTTAAAATGGACATTCTCTAGGTGTATCTTGTAGGCATGTTACTCATAACAATTGCATCTTTCGATTGTTCGTGAAAAATTTGAAAATGCTAAGTGAAGGTGGTTGAATATCTTGATCGTTTTTGAGGAAAATTTCGGCCCATGTCTATCATCTTAATATGGCATTTAGATTTAATGATTTGGTTAAGGAAGCATGCTAGGAGTCTAGAATTTTTGTGACTTGTTCATGAATGTTTGAAATTCCTCTTAACCTTTTTGCATTCATTTATTAAAGAAACTTTGAAATCACGATATCTACTGTCTTTTGTAGATCGAAAGATGGCATCAAGTGGGCAAGCATTTGTAACTTACTCAAGTTGGTATGACGAAGAGACGAGCCTTTACTTGCACCTCCAAGAAAATGCCAAGGTCATTGCAACAACTTGGGCGGATGAGGACGTTTTGAGGGACATGGAGATCCATAATCAAGTGAAGTATTTGATTCAGAAAATGGACATGGGGAGCATTCTAACGATGAACCATCCAACTTACCGAGACCCCACTCTCCAATTCCTATCAACGGTGAGCATGGTGCAAGGACGTGGTCCTTATACCTCATATTTAGAATCAAGGAGAACTTCTACAAGGTGCCCCTTGAGGAGATTTTCCAAGTATACGGGTTCTATCAAACAAAGGAAGAATTTGGTTATGGGTATGGAATTGAGTCAAGGATGCTTTGGGAACGAAC
The DNA here is from genome assembly GCA_900406275.1 of Anastatica hierochuntica. Taxonomy (NCBI): domain Eukaryota; kingdom Viridiplantae; phylum Streptophyta; class Magnoliopsida; order Brassicales; family Brassicaceae; genus Anastatica; species Anastatica hierochuntica. The sequence continues at coordinate 14,335 of OVAN01007678.1, read as the reverse complement.
AACCTTTGGAGAATATGAGGAAGGCTCGGCGAAGCTATCAAAGGTTCGAATCCAACAATTCGATACCTTTTGGAATTGTTAGGGAACACATTTGTGGGAAGAAGCACGCCGAAGCTAGTGAGCCAATTAAGCTTGAAGCTATTGTTCCAAGGTATCAAGACGATGATGAGAGGACCAAGTGGAGAAATAATGGAAGACCTCGAGGGAAACAACGTGAACAATGGAGGTGTTTTCCTTTGTGAAATGATGGATTAAAATGAAGAGTTGAGGACCGCGGACAAACCTTTGATACGTATCGGAGGATTCCTCACTCCACTATTTTTCCAGGTGGGAGTCAACCTTGGGGAATTCCAAAAGTTGAAGGGAGAGCGAAGAATGGACATGAAACACTTGGTGAAGGAGAAGTTTCTCTACGGATATCATGGGTACACCAATATCCAAGTGACTTACTTGTTCATTGATGAGGAAAGGCAACATAGAGCGTACTACTTGCCCTTGCAAGAGCATACCACGACGACTAAGGATGAGAACCTTTCGTTCCATTTACCGCAGCACCTACTTATCAACGCTCACTCCCTACTGAGCGAACCAAGACTCTACTAGTCTCATCCCGACGAGACACAATCAACCCAAGAAGATGAGTATGCCTTCAACTTCGATTACCAAAGAAAAACAACCCAAGGACTACCAAAGGAACGAGTACGAGGAGTACTTGGAGAAAAAAGTAAATGACCAAGAGAAGGTGATAAAGAAGCAAGGAAACTTCCTCACTAAATTGTGGAGGAGAATGAAGAAGAGTGACAAATATAACCGCTATGCTACGTCTAGTGAGGAAGAAGCGGAAGATGAGATCTCAAGTGGTCATGATCAAGAACGACCAAGACACTCGGTAGCTCTTCCACCATTGGTGATCCTGGAACAAGAAGAGCATAAAATGCAACCACCAAGAACATCATTCCAAGAGCCATTCCGGAGGAGACATGGAAAGGATCCCGTTGGCCCTTCTTCATTTAGGCCAAGGCGATCCAAGCGCAACAACGAGTCCTACTCCTCCATTGGATCCACGAGACACTCATTCATATGAGTTGTATAAAAGTTACACCTGATTTCCATTGTGAATACCATTGCATGTTTTTCATTTTTCATGAGTATTTTTATTAGTCACTCTCACGGTTTAAAGTTCACCGAGATGGTGAAATTTAAGTCCGGGGCACGGGCTTAGTACTAATACTATTTTTAGCTTTGATGTTTTTCCTTTCTTTTCATGCATATTGAGTCTTGCATTGTAGATAGTTATGATTTATAAAAAACCAAAAAAATTGAAAATTTTCGAAAAAAACCAAAAACATTTTCATTTTGTTTTCAAAATTTTCATATAGATTGCGTTCATTTGTGCATACTTAGTTTGTAGGAGCATATAGGATTGCATTTTGAATAGGGAACAATGATGATACTACCTCATATATGGATAAGTTTTGCTTAATGAATAATTCCCTCAATAGAAGTAAGATGATGCCTAGACCGCTTTTAGTCTTAGAAAAATCCTTGATCGGAATTGACCTCTTGAAAGATCTTTTCGAATGCTGAAGTAGATTGTCTCTTGAATCAATTCCTATCTAAGATGAATTTTTAATGAACTTTAGCATCTTGCTTATGGGCATTGTCATACTTGACCATGGGAATTCATTACATTTGAGCTATGTTCTATCCATTTGTACCACTCTATCTTAGCTCAAATGGCTACTCTCCTCTTTAGAGTAGTAACACACCCTTATGAACCCGTTAACCTTTCCTTCAAACCCCTTATTATTTCGATATGTGAGGCCTCTTTAGGAAAGTGCACACACGGGCAAAATCCCGCGTGAATTGAAGTTGAACGACAAAGAGGATACTTCCTTAGAGTTAGCCTCACTTTAAGGCTAACTAGAATCATAGGAGGGGAAAATCTTTATGGTTTTGGGTTTGTCTAAGTCTTGGGAATGATTTGTGAATAGTGAGTCAAGTATATGTTCTCCAAGTGCTTATATGATCCTAGGTTGCTCAAATAAGAAAAAAAAAGAAGGTTAAAAATCGAAAAAGATAAGAAAAAGAAGTAAAGAAAAAGACACTAGAGATTAGTATTAAGTTAAAGCTCTAACATTAGAAAACTAAAAGCTTAGAGAGTCCACCCTAAAAAGAAAAAGAAACAAGAATCCAAGTGATTATATAGTGGCTCTTGAATTATAAAAGAAGGTTAGTAGCTTAGAAGTCTAAAATGTTTAAGAACCTCTAGCTGTCTACAAAAAGAAAGAAAAAGAATTAGTTTGGTTCAATAAAAGCTTATAGTTTCTAGGATTAGGATGGATAGAATATCAAGTAAGTGTCTAGAATTTTAGGAAGCAATGGGGTGGGAAAAATTAGAGGAAGCAAATGCTTTGTATGCATAAATTGTTCAGCTACCACCTTGCTTTTGCTAGTGTCTTGCACTACTTTTGTTGAGAGAAACCAATCCAAAAATCGAGTGAACCCTCTTCTTTTTACACTTCTTTACATTAAAACCCTTCTTTGAACTCCAAACCGAATGGATAATATACATTTCCCATGAGTAAAGAACTTAATTGAATGTAAAAAGGAATTGATGATGAGATAGTCTATGGATGCTTAGCTTAGATTATAAGAGTTGATTTTGTGATGATCATGGTGAAGTACTTAGGCTCTTAGATGATATTTGCACCATTTTACTTGTCTTGAGGACATTAGGCATAAGGCATTACTTTTCTTATCTTGGTTTTGAGTTCCCACTTGCAAACCTCATTTCCGAGTTTGATCTTTGTTGTTTGCTTGAGAACAAGCAAAGGAAAAAGTCCGGAGGTGTTAATGTGTATATATTTTCATGCATAATTAGAATCATTTTAGCTTAGTTTCATCCACTTTTAGGTTGTATATATGACATTTAAGTCTTAGAATGCATTAGTTTAAGTCTAGTTTTCTTTGCATTTTGTAGGTGCAATTATGGATGAATCTATGGAGGCTCCAAGGATGAATTCAAGGTGGATTTGGAGCTAAGAGATCAAGAAAAAAGGAGCAAAATGATATGGAAGAATTGAGGATCAACAAGGCATCAAAGAGGAGCAAGAAGCCATTAAAACTGCTAAAGGGAAGCTCCCATCGACCTCAAGGTCGATGGCCAGCTACCTAAGGTCGATGGTTGCCTACCTTTCCAGCAAACAACACCCTTTCTGCCAAAGGGAATCTCCCATCGATCTCATTCTTGCCAAGGTCGATGGCTGACAACCTTTGTCGAAAATGCCCTTATTTTAGGGCTTCCTCCACTCTCTCTTTAGTAAAAATACCTCCTTATGTTCCAAGAACAAATAGACCTTTTTTAGACACATTTGAGACACTTCTTGAACCTTGTTTTGAGATCTAAAAACCTTGTAATAACTCTTTGTTTTTTTGAGTGATTTGGATCTTATCTTTCGCATCTTTCTCTCCAGACCTATTCTTCTAAAACCATGAGAGCTCAAAGACCCATTTCATATCTTTGGATTTCCATGAATTTTAGTGACTAGATCCTTCTTGGATCTTGAGATATGGTAGGCTAGGGTTATATCTAGGGTTATAATGGATGTTTAGGCTAGATCTTGGCATAGATTTCTACTAGATCTAGTTTAGTTCTTCAAAGTTTATTGCTTGCTCAAAGACGTCTAGAAAGTGTTCGGTGAAATGCTTGAGAGAACTAGATCTATGTCTTTCACTTGGGCCCATGAGAGTGGATGTTACCTAGGTGCTAGATGGCTAAAAGGGCTTAAGTTATACTATCACATGCATGCTTGGATGGGCAACAAACGAGAGTTGAGCCTTGTAGTGTGTATAGGTGAATAGATCTCCGTCACGAGAGTGGGTTGATCAATTATTAAGGGAACCTTAGTCTAGGAATAATTTCGATTCTCTAATAAAGCCTTACCCAAGTCCATTACTTCCTTAGATTGAACCCGAACCCATAACCATTGTCTCAAGATACTATCTTTCTTTTGATTAGATCAAAGTTTACTCTTTGCTTGCTTTTACTTTATTCTATTTTGTTATTGCTTTCTTTTATTCACTATCACCTTGGCTATCTTTGATTTCGATTAGGTTTAGTAGAGACCCATGACAATCTCTTACTAGATTGCCTTCTAGACTAGAACCCTTAGCTAATCTCCTTGTTTAGGTTCTACTAGCACAAGCCTTTAAATCCTTGGACGATCCTAAAATACTACAATTGACCTCGTTCTCTTGCGGGATTGAGCGTAGGGTATTAGGTTTTATAAATATTAAACTTTGACACCAAGAAAACCTCCCACGTCAACTAATCACAATCTCACCTTGATGATAAAAGGTGTCATTTTCAAAGACCATATTTCAAAAGTCCTTTAGATTCGCTTCGGGTTTACCCGGTAGGATTCTTTTTCCGTTGCTCTTGGAAGAACTAGCAATTTGAGCCACTTGGTTGTCTAGCGTTTTCATATGAGCAGCTATATTCTCAACCTTCTTGTTTAGGTCACACCAAACACCATCAATCTTTTGATTCACATCTCCCATCCTCTTGTTAAAATCAAAAGCGACTTTATTTTGTCCGTCCAATACTTGCTTCAAGAGGATGGTGTTCTCGTCCTACTTTGGAGGTTGAGTAGATGAACACCCCGTGTTGGTGAAAAATTTGAAAGGTCCTTTTGGTGGGAAGTTGCTTGGAGCTTGCCCTTGTGGCCTCTCCTTTTGAATCGGGTAGTTTTGATCTGATGGGTTGGCAACATCTTTGTTCCGATATGAAAGATTGTTGTTCTAATATGTAAATGGAGGGTTGTAAGACTTTGAATAGTATCCCCCTTGAGTGTAGCAAAGATCTTCTTGGTCATTCCCATCACCTTTACCTTCATCCACATGTTCCACTACATTCATGGATCTTTGGTTCATCTTGGTAAGCCTATCATTCTTTTCATTAAGCTCTTGCAATCGAGAATCATCCTGATAAGTTCCATCCTTATCGCAGCCATATCTTTGGTTGCTTTGAGATAAGTTTTCGATGAGATCTTCACCTTCCTCAACCTGTAAGTTTGCAAAGCTCCCCTTGCTTGCCGTGTCAAGTGAATTCTGATATTTTTCCAAACAACCGCGATGGAAAATCCCTAGCAAAGCATCCTTAGCTACTCCGTGATGATGGCAAGATCGAATATAAGATTTCAAACATTCCCAAGCTTCATAAAACGACTCATTATACCCCAGTTTGAAGCTTGTTATGTCGTTTCGAATTTTTGTGGTCTTTTGCTTTGGGAAGAACTTTGTCATGAATTCCTTCTTAACTTGAGCCCATGTTGAAACTGAATCTGTGGAGATACTCTTCTCCCATTGAGCGACTATATCACCTAACGAGAAAGGGAATAGTATCATTTTGATGGCTTCCTCGCTTACCCCATTTATCTTTATAGTCCTACAAAGCCTCTCAAACTCATCAAGATGGTCTAAAGGGTTTTTCAATGGTCGGCCATAAAAATTGGTTTTTTGGACCATGTTGATGAGGCTATGCTTTATCTCAAAGTTATTGGGTAGTACCGCAGGAGGGGGAACACCGGTCCTTACTCTCCTCATTTTTGGTTCATCATAAGCACCTATCCTTTGTGCTCTAAGGTGCCCTTGGTCTTGGATCCCAACCCCTTGAGCTTGGTTGTTGCCACCCATATTGTTTCCTTGATTACCAATAGGATGAGGGTTTTCCTTTCCCAAACGTTTTAGATGATCGAGTCTCTCTCTTTCAATCCTTGCTTTAGTGTTATATCGTTCTAATCTCCTTATATCTTCCATTTGCGGAATCAAATTTAATGGACCTCTACTACGCAAGTTCATGCACCTACAAATACAAAAACAAAGAATGAACAAGAGTTAGTGACTTTAAATAAAAACTAATGAAGACTAAATGGCAAAATATGTTGCTCCCCGACAACGGTGCCAAAGATTTGATGAGAGATTTTGTTCTCTATCGAGTTTAACCCCAAACTAAACTCCTAAACCTCAAGTATAAAGCTAGTAGTTGTAGTAGATGAGGTTATCGAACCACAACGAGCAACTCTTTTACACAATCAATCCTATAACTAGTTCACTACTAAGTCTTATAAATGAAATTAGATTTCAAGCTTAAATCAAACAATCAAAGTAAATCAAGATAACAAACTCAACTATTAAATACTAATTAACAAGAGTCAATGATGAAGAACATGCAAGCAATGAGCTAGGTCTATGATCAAGTGATCCAAAAGCTAACTAAATGCAAGGTTTAGATAATGAAGATCATTTCAAAGGCAAGGCAAAGAGTCAACTAGATCGTTTCCATGATTGTAGTCCATTTAATGCACTAAGACAGAGCTAATCTCCCGATAGCAAGCCTAAGTTCATTAATCATTAAATACAATCCCAATAGCCTACTTAACACCTTAATCAGCTATTCCCATAGGCTAAGAATGTTAAGCATGATTTAAATTCTCTTAGGCATTTCATCGAATACCTTCTGTGTCTGAAAGCCTTAGGATCTAGGATTTGATTGATCACTTCAAATCTAGCTTTAAGCATCCCTAAATAATGTGAATCTATATAAACTCAACCTCTAACATCATGATTAACATCTAGATCTAGCTTGATCAACCTAACTCATGCTTACACTAGATTACTACTCACTAATCATGCTCAAATAACTCATAGAAATGAAAGAAAAACTCATAGCAAACATAAAGGAAGAAAAAGAAATGATAAAGATGCAAACTCTGTATGATTAACAAAGAGATTGCTCTAGATCCAAAAGAGATACAAAAGTTCAATCAAATAGTAAAACTTAGGGTTTTCTCATGATTTAAGATGAGTATTTATAGAAATAAAGAAGTCGGGTCGGGTTGACCCGGGACAAACCGCCAGCCATGGTCTGTAGCTGGTTGGCGATCTGGCTTGGTGTTGTGGACCGCCAGCCAGTCATGCCTAGACCGCCAGCTTCTGATCTTCGGTGCTAAATGTGTCCGTGCTTGCATCTGAGTCCCGAGATTCATCCATTCTCATCAAGGTTACTTGAAATAGGGTAGATGAGAGGAAAAGAATGTACAAATGCATTTCTAAGGACATCTACATGATACTAAAGATTTTAACTTAAGAACTCATGCTAAAAATACTTAAAAAGAACCTTAATACAATGAGAATTTTGCTAAATTCTAAGCCTAAATCATGCAAATTTTATAAACATCACATGTCGCTTCACCTCGCGGAATGCCAAGCAGTCCATGATCCGTAGCTCTGTCTTACGCTAAGCTGCTAAGATCCTGAGTTCCTACATCTATGGGAAGATAATTCAGGCTGCCATTACGTACGATGAGTTGGCTTTGTTTTTTGTAGGCATTAGGCATATTTGGCCAGGCGCTGATGTTGTGACTTATTCCCAGGGCCATGAGCTTAACCTAGGAGTGATGCTGGCCAAGAAGTTTGCCTACTACAAGGCTTCCATGGTTAATGTGGGGAATTTTTAGCTTTTGGTGGCATGATTACCCGGGTTCTGCGTTATCATCAGGTTCGCCTAGGAGGGGAGAAGGCACCAATGCATGGAACGATTCACGATCGCCCATATAGCTACTGTGATGGTCGATTGCGGCATCATCACGGGTCCTATCCATGGAGATTTCCATGCTTCTGCACCGCATGTCTATCACTTTCAGAGTTGCGACCAAGTTTCTCTCTTTTGCGTTCTCCCTCGTCCTGATTTGACTAATTTGGTTAGTGCTACAACGGTAGAGATTTTTCCTCGCCCCACAGATTTATGCCCCTGCCCCGTGACATTCAAGAGGACCAAGGGCGTTGGTTCTTCTTCGCGGGCTGTTCAGATTGATGCAGAAAATTAGGCTGAGGAACATACTGACGATGCTCTTGCTGAGGAGCTCTTTCCTGATGATTTCTCTCCATTTCAGCTTGCTCCACCAACTCCTCTTGATTGCCATGACATGGAGTTCCGATCTTGGACTATTGACAGCCATCAGAAGACCAACAACCTTCTCATGAGGCTGCTAAAAGCCATGAAGAAGACATTTACTAGTGGATGCACATCCTCTGCTGCTACAGATGTTGCGATGCCCACCCTCGCCTCTGCCCCTACCCCTACCCCTGCCACCAGTGGAGATCCTTCTTTTGAGGATATTGATGAGATTATTGATATGGAGGCTGCTCGGTCTGAGGCAGAGACGCGCAAGAAGGTGTGGCACGACGATGCTGGACCGTCTACCTGATCTAATTTCCGGCACACTGATTTTTCATTTCTTTTCTTTCTTTTTTTTTTGCTTTTTCTTTTTGCATTTCTTTTTATCTTTGGGACTTACCCCTTCTTCAGGTTTATTTTCCTACCGAGACGGTGTGAAGTAAGTCTGGAGAGGCTACTTATGTATTTTTATTTTTATTTTGATGTGTTTCTTTTGAGTCTTATAAGTCTTTTTAAAACTTGTTTTGGATGATCTATGCTTGATGATGATTTTAGATTATTATTTTGCGCATGTGCCTTAATCTTTATCCGATAATCATTTTTGTAGAACCAGTAGTGCAAGCAAACTGAAGAACCTTACTGTCCAAACTCCCCACCAGAAAACAATGAGAATCAAGATCTTGGCTTTATTGTGATTGATTCTATGTGATAGGACGATTAATGAATTTAATTTCTCTTGGTCAGGTTTCGATATCAGGAAACAGAAACATCATCCAAGATTGCAATCCCTATTCTTTATTGCTCTTTTCGGTGATCCTGGATGGTCATACTCAATTTAAGTCTGGTATCACCAACCTTACCCTATCTCCTTGAATCTCCATGCATCTCTTTTATACTCTTACATACACTCTTGTGTAAAAACAATGAAGAGTGTAGGGTAGACATGATTTTTCTGATTACTTAGGTAAGATCGGAACCTTTAGGTGGTTTAGACACGGTCCTGTGTGTCTTAGGGAAGATGGGAGTTTGTTGATGAATTCTATGCATTTCTTTGTGCTGTATGGGTATTTTTTTGGAAAGCATTTGTATGTAGCTGTTCCACACGTATTTTGCACGATATTTTTAAAAAACGAAAATTTCAATTTTCTTTTATTTATTCCAGGAAATGGAACAACATTTTCACTTAATAAGAAGGTTTTATTTGCCCTGAAGAATGCATTTGTTGACTTTATCTGGTACGATGATAGATGCCTAGGTAGTTAGGAGGTCATGGATTTCAATATGCTCTCTCTCTCCAACGATTTTGCATAATGTCTTTCATTTGACGCTGTTAGACCCTTAAACACTTTAGCCTCACCATATCAAAAAGCCATTCTCGATTCCTAGCCCGATTTTCTGTTGGAGATTACTTGATTAAGAGTTAATGCCTAATTTTAATGAATGTAGAAGATCAATCACTTGAATTCGAGTCTTGGAAGATCAACGTTTCGAGTATGGATGGGCCTGGGAGGTCGTGCAAGAGACCCGGGGAGAGTGTTATAGTGGTCTCTACTTTATTTGGTTAGCGAGTCTAAGCGCAGAGTAAGGTCTTCTGAAAGCATATGAATCCTTGATTTCAAATTTCTTATCCTTTGGCTTAATCTTCGTCTCCTTTACTTGAGGACAAAAAAATATTCAAGTTTGGGAGATTTGATGTGTAGTGATTTTGCAGGTTTTTATTTGTGTTTTTAGTTGAAAAAGGTTATGTTTTTAAAGTATTCTATGTCTTTTTGGGTTTTTGTTCTTCTTTGTGTTTTTCACAGATTATAGATTCAAAATGAATAGAAGAACAGGAGATGGCGGATTTATGAGCTTCAAGATCATTCTGGACAAATGTCGCGGAGAAGTTGGATCGTGAAGAGGAATTTCTGGACATAATGACCTAGATCGATCGATCCACACTGAATGGATCGATCGATCCAAGGCATATCGCAAAAGCCTTATTTTAAAATTAGTTTCTGAACCGAGGCAAACCGAAGACTGAACCGGGATACTTGTAAACAAAACCTAGACTCGTGTTTTACAGACATTATGTTATTTTCTGAGTTTTTGAGATGAGAGAGAGCTTTGTAATCGAAGGGAGACAAATCTAAACTTGTACTTCGTTTCGGAGAAGATTTTTGATCCCTTTTACTCTTTCAATTGCAATTACATCATGTTTTCTTTTGATTTCTTTTGTGATTGTTCATTGACTACGAGTGAGTAGTTTTCTAGTTGAGTTTAGGGTTTCTCATAGGGGATTTAATGAATTTGTGATTTTTAGGTTGTTAGATCGGGGAATTATCAATTGATCTTCATTTATCTTTGTGTTTAATGCTTGAATTGGCTTGATCACCTAGTTCATGAACTTAGGATATTTTACGCACTGAATGTGTTCGATGAAATTCCTTAAAGAAGGATAAGTGAACAAATTGTCTTAGACCAACGGAAGTTGATGTTTGTGAACAAATTAATCTTGTTTAGAATGCATGCTTAGGATTCAAAACTCTACGAAAGTTAGTGTCTAGGATACTTAAACATAAGTAGTTGACGCTACGGAAGTATGTTGACTGTAATTTTGTGAATTGAGTTCAAGATGGTTCTTAAAAGTTTCCCTGATAAAAACCTACAATTCTGATGAAATGATTTCCCTGAGAACACTCAATGACCAACGTTTTTCTCTGATTGATTTACACCTGCGTGGTTTGTTACTTTCTCTGTCCCTTTCGAATTTTAACATCATCATTCAACTCTTCTTTTCGCTTTAGTCCGCGTTTTATCTTAAAGTTTTTCGTGCAACCTTGGTCTCTGTGGATTCGATCCCGAACCACTACAACGTACGCATATGTATGCTTGCAGTGTTTTCTTGGGCGAAAACCTGAGCTATCAGTAGTTGAACATATGCGTTAGGAAAAGCTTTAAGCCAATGAATATTTGCTACAGCCCTATCCAGTTTTGACTTGATGTTGTGTAGCCATCTTTTGCCTATCCATGTGTATTTGCCCCCTTGTAATTTCATATCCTCCAAACCTAAGGAATTAAGCAACATGTTAAAACATCTATAGTATGACAATGGTCTTCTTCTTCTACCCTTCTTCTCCTCCTGGCCTCTAATGTCATAAAAATTCCCCATCAACAATCTAGCTTCTCCTTTGTAAGTACCCTGATCTTCCCTCTCTATCATTCTCATCCATTGCTCATGTCTTGATTTTGTTTTAAGGTGGACATAGACATAAGTAAATTAGTATTTACAATATGTTTCTTGTAGTAAAAATATATGTATTATACAAGGAGGGAGTTGATACAAAGGTAAGGTATACACCCTCTTTCCAAAAGACTGCCATCCCCCCCCCACTTAGACCCTCTGAACAAAGAGCAAAACAGTGGGAGAAACCTAATCTAGTAGCCATTTCTTCTACATACCTATTCCGAGTCTTAGTTTCTACAAGGAAAACAACATTCGAGTCATAATTCTTCTTAATATATACCAAAAAAAATTTGTCAGGGGGGACCCAATCCCCTGACAATTCCAGTGCAATAGCTTCATTTTGCAGAGGGTGGTTTCAGTGTAGCCACCCTCCCTTTAATCACAGTTGGTAATTCTTGAGCAAACGAAGTACTTGGACCTTCATCTTCTTTCCTTCCCACGTCATTAGCCTCCTTCACATTTGCAGCATCAAAAAACCAGTTATCCTCTACCTACTGGCAGCTCCCTAATCCTCTTCCACATCCTCTCTATCCTTCCGCTTTATTCTCCTAGCTATAATAGAGTTTGACCCAACTTCCTGATTGATTATTGGGACCACATTGATAGGTTGCTCTCGACTTTCAGACATCTCCATTGTGGCTCCCTGAGACTGAGTTCTAGCCCTCTGGTCATCCATCGTATTCTCCCCCATTGTATCATCCATCTGGCCATGACTATCCACTTGGTTTTGTCCCTCCTCTTTCTGCATATGAGCATATTCTTCATTACCTTGGCCAAATTGGTATGTGTGTATAACTTCCAGGTCTTCTAAATTTGGAGGTAACAATGGAAGATGAGGATCCTGCCTCTGTACTTTGCATTGAGCCATCTCATGTTGTATATCACCACACATAAAACATAATTTCCTCTGCTTCTTAAACTCAAAGTGAATCAGTGTTGGTGGCTGGCCCCTTTCAAATTCAATGTACCTCACGAAGAAAAGCTTTGTGTCAATAGAAATTTGAACCTGTATCCATACCTCCCATGGATCTTCCCTGGTAGGCTCCTGGATTCTCACAGTACTGACATGTCCAAGGACTCCTCCGATTTCCTCTATCCTCCGTGGAGATCGACAATCATTTGGGATATTTTTGATTTTAACCCAAAACTTAACTTGTTGCATAAATTTAGGCCTTTAACGATTAGACCACCTATCCAAAGCCACCATCCAATCCCTAAAATTCCAAGGGTCGTTCTCCATAACTATTTTGAGGAGGTTCTCATCCTTAAAGTAGAACTGTACTGTAACATCATTATTTATGCGGCTTGTGACCTTATCCTCCAATAACCAGGCTTTTGGTAAGACCAACTTCGTTCCAGCTGGTTTATGGTGTTGAGGTTGAGTACTCTAGCCACAATCCTGAGATTATTGTCTTGGTCCCTGATGTGATGAGCTTCAGATGAGAGTTGAATAGGAGCTGGTTTTGCCCCTAGATTTAATTGTTTCGAAGAGATCCAAAGCTCCCGATCCATTAGATCCTTGATTGAGAAGAGAGATTTTGAGAGAAAGTGAAATATTTTTGAAGAAAAGATGGTGAAAAGGCTACACAAGACGGAAGATTATCGCTATCGCAGCGAACAATAAACCCTAAGCAAAGGGAAAGTATAAATAGTTTAATTCTCTATAATACTTGACCTTTATCAAGAGAGAGAATACGATTTTGTTCTTTTGCTAAATTAGATTTTTTTTTCTTTTCTGATTTGTTGTAAAATATTGCATTTTAGGTTCTTTTGTTGTTTGTTTTCTTTTCTATTTTTTATGTGTATTGAGTTAAATGTGTTATAAAATCTTTTAACTTAGTTTTATCAAATCATCTAAATAAGCATTTGTTGATGGCTTAAAGTTAATTGGAAAAGTAAACCTATACTAATTGTGATACAAATATATCAAGCTGAAATCTGTTGAAAATTCTATTGAATACACTAGTTGGTAAAATGATGGATGAGAGAAACCAAATGTCATTTCATATGTTAAAATTTGCCACATGAACATCTCCGTTGAGAAAATAAATTTTATCAGAATGCAAGATGATAGTTTTGAATATGGTTGTGTATTAATTGACATTATATATATATATATATTAGTCGATGCTACACTGTAAGAGAAAAAGAGAGAGATCAATCAAAATCAGCTAATGTTCCAAATCTTTTGATTCTTCGTAAATTATTCTCTTTCAATAGTATTTTTTAAGATGGACTGTAGAGATTTCAAACACCTTTTTGCCAAGTAAATATAGGATAACATACCAGCCAATAGCTTTACCAAGACAATCAGCTAACGGCTTGAACAACTATTCCATCTTTAATGATATCACAAATAACATGACAGTCAACTTTCATTTGTTTTGTGCGTTCATAAAAAACCGAGTTTGTTGCAATATGAAATACAACTTTGTTATCGCAATACAAAGTGATTAGATCCTGGGAATGATTCCAAATGGCCGAAGAAGTTCTTGTAACCATTAAATTTTTGAATAAGAAAACGATACTGCGTAATATTCAACTTCAACAAAAAACGTGACACCGTTTTTTGTTTTCTTGTTTTTTCACAAAATTGGTGAACTTTCAAACATAACAATATATCCACATGTTTGTGGAAAAGTTTCCCAATCGAAATCCCAATGTGCATCGAGATGAAGATCTACCGAGAGCTTAAAAGAATACCTTGATCTGGTGCTCCCTTCAAATAACGAACCATACGAATAACAACTTCCCAATGGCGTTAACGTGACTTTTCAAGAAACTACGCCAACAAGTGAACAACATAACTAAGGTATGGTCGAGTATGAACTAAGTATACCAAATGCCTCATCAGTCCGAATAAAGTAATGAGAGATCGAATGGATTTGAACGTCCAACCTTTAATTCCGTATTTAACTTTGTTATCTTTGCATCATTTAGATTTGCAATCAGAGCCTCTGTACATAAGATGAATAGGTACAACGATAAAAAGATCATCTTTCTTGAGACCCTTGTTCGGTTTTATCATTTTTTGAGGTTGTCCATTAATATATACATATATTGTACCGACTGAATGCACCAAATCATCCAAAAAATCCATTTATTCGCAAAACCAAACTTTTATAGAAGGTGTTCCACACAAGTCCACT
>OVAN01007677.1:0-19312 GCA_900406275.1 Anastatica hierochuntica | reverse complement strand
GCGTATGTCTGAGGCTCAACACCAGCTGTCACAGCTGCAATGAATACCTGGGGCTTTTCGGAGAAAATCACATCAGATATATAACTCTCAAAAGGATAAGAAGTGTTACCTTGGACCGATTTAACAGGCAATGATGTGGCAGCAGGGAGCGTGGGAGTTGTATGTTTATCGGGCTGTGCCACTGCATTATAAGTGACGAAGTCGCGAAGTCGTACCGAAGGTCGTGTTTGTCGTTGACCTCTGCCTAGTAACTCCGCCGGCTGAATCATATGCTGCTGTCCTGTGTGTTGTGTTTCACCGACCTGCATATTCTGTTCACCCTCTTGTGGTTGGTCTACAGCCATGTCATCTACCTGTTCTAACTCAATCACAGCTACACTTTCCCTTTCATCAACATCATGAAATTGTTCCAACATCTCACAGTCAAGTGGAATGTCCAATGGCGTCAAAGACTCACTCATCTCCTGTTTTTGAGCTTCGTCAGTGTAAGGAAAAACACTCTCGTCAAATACTACGTCTCTGGACACTAAGAACTCGTCTTTCTCAGGATCATACAGCTTCCAACCCTTTTTCCGAATGGATAACCCACAAAAATACACTTCTTGCTTCGTTCTCCGAATTTGTCGTTATCACGCCTGTTTTGGTGAACAAAAGCCAAACATCCAAAGATCTTGAGATCCTCATATGTTGGCGGTGAACCATACAGGTTCTCATATGGTGTTTTCCCTTGCAAAAACGCAGATGGTGTTCTATTTATCAAGTGTGTCGCAGCCAATACACTCTCCCCCCAGAACTTCGTAGGTAGATTTGCCTGAAACAATAACGAACGAGAGACATTGAGAATGTGACGATGTTTTCGTTCTACCTGTCCATTCTGTTGAGGAGTGTAGACGCAAGATGTTTGATGTATGATTCCGTTTTCAGAAAAATATCGAGACAAGCTCAGGAATTCCAACCCATTATCACTGCGAATTCCTTTTACTTGCTTACCAAACTGTCGCAGTATCATAGCAAAGAAATTAGGCAAAACTGTTTTGACCTCATTTTTCTCAAGTAGCAAGTGTATCCACACAGCTCGTGAGAAGTCATCGACAATAGTAAGAAAATATCGTGCACCACACGATGAAGGTGTTCTATACGGACCCCAAAGATCGATGTGTAACAAATCAAATGGAGCAGAAGCTTTATTATGACTATCGGGAAAAACTTCACGAGTTTGCTTAGACTTGAAACAAATTTCAAATCCACCAAACTTGTTGGGGACTTTCTTAACACCAGAAATAAAAGGTAAAAAACTTAAAACACCAAAGGCAGGATGCCCCAAACGACAATGCCACAGAGTCTGATCTTCAGAGGCTTTGACTCTGTATCCTTTCGCAATGGTCACATCCCGATAAACATAAACACCGTCCCGCACTTCACCTACTCCAATCAGGGTCCTCGTAAAACGGTCCTGCAACAAGAACAACGTATCTGTCAAGACAGCAAAACATTTAGTCTGCTTGAGTAACTTTGCAACTGAAAGCAATGTGCAATTCAGATTTTCCACGAAAAGAACATTAGTCAAGGTGATTCTCGATGACACTTTCAAACTCCCACACTTTGAAGCCAAAACTTGACTCCCATCTACAAAACTCACTGGGACATATGCTATCTTTCGAACATCAACAAGTGAGCGTATATCCCCTGTCATATGGTGCGATGCACCAGTATCGAGAATGACCTCACCTGTCTGCGTTTTACCTTGCAACTTATCAGGTATTGGACTAGGTTTATGTTGCTCAAGTAAGGCAGTCAGCGAAGCCCACTGTTCCGCTGACAAAGCTGGAATCGGTGTCTGATTAGCAGGAGCTTGAGCTACGTTTGACCTCGGAAAACTAAACCGTCCGCGTCCCCTTCCTCTACTTGAACCACCACGACCAGATTTATGTTCTCTCCCTTGATTACGCTCCACAAACCAATCGGGAAAACCAATAATTTGCCAACAATCTTTACGATCGTGACCAGTTCTGCCGCAGTGGCTACACACTTTCCCTCGACTGCGAGCTACAGCGGCTATGAAACCATTCGTCGTCGGCGACTGAACCAGGCTTTGCTCTGTTTTACTTGCAAATCCAATTGGAGCTTCCTTGACTTCAGCACTAGAAGCATTAAGACGTCGCTCCTCTCGTATCACTCTTTGATACACACTGTTCAGATCGGGCAAAGGATCGAGTCCGGTAATGTTTGTACACACATTACCAAAACGTGAATCATCTAGCCCCATAAGAAATTGGTGCACTCGTTCTTCTTCGTGATCCGCTTGAAACTTCTTAGAAGCTCCACAGGTACAGCTTGGTCGTTGTTTGCAGCTCTGCAACTCCTCCCACTTTGAGGTTAATCTACCATAATACTCCAACACAGTAGATCCATCTTGTTTACACTCAACCAACTCGACTTTCAATTGGTACACACGCACTGCGTTACCCACAGAGAACCTTCTCTGCAAGTCAATCCACATCTTGTATGCATCAGGAGAAAAAGGCACGGTGGATCGTATGGCAGGTGATATGGAGGCTCGTATCCATCCCACTATCATGGAGTTTACTATCCTCCATTGCTCTGCTTCAACTGGTTTCTTATCTCATCAGGAAGAGGAAGGCTTCCGTCAATGAAACCGAGTTTGCGCTTAGCACGCAAAGCATTCTGCAACTCAAACGCCCACTCTGAATAATTTTCTCCATTAAACACCACTGGTGTTATCGACGTTCCTGGATTATCAGAAGGTGAGAGATAGTATGGTGATAACATCGTACCTCCTTTACCTCATGTCTCTGTTTTGGTCACAGATGAATCAGACATTGATTTAGAATTTTGTAACCTCACTTACTCTCGTTGAAAACAAGCTTGAATAGGATCTTATTTTCGCTCTGATACCATGTTAATGAGAGAAGAGATTGGGAAAATATCACTTGTTATTCATCGACATACAAGACTCAGTATATATACAAGACTACTACGAGATAATTCTAAATCTACGAACATATCTAAACACAATATATCTCTCAGATCTCAACCGTATAACATATATACGGTTCTAGAACTTTCTAGAACCTTAATAGTTTTCGTTGGGAAATTTATTGTCAATCTGACTTTTTGTACTGTTAAAAGATGGGCAACGAAAGTGAAAGAGGAAGATAAGTTGAAGAAGAAGAAGAAGAAGAAGCTAACGACACTGTTGCTCAGGCTAATGCATTTAGATAGCTTCTGCTCTTTTATTGTTCCGATGAGATTTTGTAGGGTATTCTTGGCTTTCATATCATTTGGGATCCGTCTATGTTGATTTGATATTGTTATGAATGCCTTGATTGGTATAGCTTATGTGTGAACTCAATATCGCGATTAGTATATGCCTATAGGTTGCATTTTCGATTGTTGTTGCGATCTAGCATGTTTCTTTTTTTTTTTTTTTATTAATTTGGACGAGATTCGTCTGGCATTTACTCATTCAGCTGCATAATTAAGTTTATGCATAAGTGGTTTATGAGTTTTTCTCTTGTTCGATGGATCCATATATGAATATGAAAGGAAGCTCTTAGAGGTGATTCCTTCTGCCACTCTACTTATTCTTTTTGTTTCTTAGCTTTGACAGTTCATACAAACATACATGCGGATTTCTGTTTTTATGGATTCAAAGTGAGGATTTGGATCAGGCCTATGATAGAATATCAACATTCTCGTCCTGGAGAAATAACTAGGAAACGTTTTTAGAGCTAAAGAAAGCTTAGAAGAATTAAGGTTGGACCTTCATATCACACTTGAGTTTCTCCACTTCCTCTTTCATGCTTATTGAGGAGGCTTTGCCAAGGCCTAGTTTCAGGTCAGTTGGAAGTTGAACAAGTATATAAGAATTGATGAATGACTTTGTTTTTTTTTCGTCGGATGACTTAGTTTTTATATAAACATATTTTGTTATTTATCTCTCAAAAAATCGTGTTACGGAATCAGCTTCTTGTCACATGGATTCTTTGTTATGATACATTCACGTTCTTTTGTGTGAGATCCCCTTTTGTAATTAGAGGTATTCATAATATCACTCAGTTTAGTTTACCGAGTTGTTTATTTCAATCATATTCTTTCTCCTTGATAGAGGTGCAAGAGCTTATATAGTTTCCGAGATATATGTCCACTACGTAACTGCATTATGTTAAGAGATTACTTTCCCTTTGCCCAAGGGTTCCATTTACCTATTAGCTCTAGGGTTTAATGTCTACTCATCTAAGTGCGTTTTAATACTTCCCGTTCGTTTTATAGGGTTTCCCTTTCCCATTTGGTTTAGGGTTTAATATACACTCATATAGCTTCTTTTTATAGATTTCCCGAGGGTTCCCTTCTTCCATTAGCTCTAGGGTTTAATGTCCACTCATTCAAATACATTTTAATGTTTCCCATTCGTTTTATCGTTTCCCTTGGGTTCCCCTTTCCCATTTGGTTTAGGGTTTAAAATACACTCGTTTAGCTTTCTTTTATGGGTTCTGAAGGGTTCCCTTCTCCCATTAGCTCTAGGGTTTAATGTCCTCTCATCCAAGTGCATTTTACCGTTTCTCGTTCGTTTTATCATTTTTCCCGAGGGTTCCCCTTTCCTATTTGGTTTAGAGTTTATTATCCACTCAACTAGCTTTCTTTTATGGGTTTCCCAAGGCTCCCTTCTCCCACTAGTTCTAGGTTTGTGTTTTATGGTTTTCACAAGGGTTCCCATTTTCCATTTCTTTTAGGTTTACTATCCTATCATCCAAGTGTATCTTTTTTGTTCTAAGTTTCATCTAACATTGTTACATCTAGTTTGTATACAACATCCTAGTTAGACCGAGTTTTTCCTATAAACATGCTTATAATTACGGTATCATGTGCAATTCAGATGTTATTTGGAATTCGAATATTGAAACAAGCAGCATTGGATGGTTTTTACTGGTGATGACATTAGCTTTGAAGTGGGCTGTGGAATGTGTAGAGTAAACTACAACAAACTCTGCTTCATGAGGGCCTCCAAAGACTTTGTTAAAGCTTTTCACAGACCAGATAACTGCCCTCTATTGGCACGATCGTGTTTTACATCCATGACCTATGTTCTTATTTCCATAAGCTCGGTGGCTTTTTATCTTAGGTCCTCGAACATGGCAACTAATAGAGTTGCAAAGTTTCCCTTTGCTTACCTGTTTATGAATATCAAGTTGATGATGCAAAAATGTCCAGTAAACAGTACTTTTATGGTATGTCTGAATAGCTTATGCCTTGGTGGCATTTATAAAAATCCTTATTCACCTTATGGCATCTCGTGTATTTCAGCCTTAAATATTTCCCTCTTTTTCTCTTCTACACCCGATTCTATGTGAAGTGTTCTTCTCCTTTTTCTCTTCAACCACCATTTTTTTCATTTTAATATTTTCCGTTAGTCTCAATTTTGCCATTCAACTGTTACTCTTTTATCCATTTCCAGAAGAGCGAAAAATGTTGGATTTTTATTTTTTTGCGATGATAATAGAGAAAGATTTTTTATTAATTCAATGGGATCACGATGGTGGATTAAACCGAAAAGATATGTTGACGCTGCTATGAACCTTATCATGAAATTCAACCCTATATAAATTGAATTCATCGACGATTGTATTCTCCAGATTATGATGACGCCACCTCGAGAAAATTCATGAAATTGTTATTATAATTTTTTGTGAAGAAAAACATATAATCTAGTTAATGGTAAATGGGCATTTGGTGTTGAGGATAAAGCATGTGTTTTTCATCAATTAGAATCATTGCGTAGTAACTTTACATTGATCTTGGGGATATCGCTATAAATCTGCAGAATTTGATCATTAGTTTATTACATCACAAAATGTCGCTAATTGTTTTAAGCAATGTGATTAATGACATCTCCAACCTACATTATTTTGGACTAAATTTTGCTAACCCCACTCCATTTGAACTTTCTTAATTTACAAAACCTACATTATT
This sequence comes from Anastatica hierochuntica, assembly GCA_900406275.1. Lineage (NCBI taxonomy): Eukaryota > Viridiplantae > Streptophyta > Magnoliopsida > Brassicales > Brassicaceae > Anastatica > Anastatica hierochuntica. Next base: position 13,321 of record OVAN01007677.1, on the reverse strand, counting down.
TTGGAGTAAATTTTGCTAACCCCACTTCATTTGAACTTTTTTCATTTACAAAATAATCTTTTGAATTTTGAATGTTATTATTTTAATTTAAGTAATATTTAAAATAATATTCTATAATAATATTATGACATACGTTATCATTAGACCTCTTTTCTAGTGGATCCGAGAAGAATGCTAAGAAAATTCAACTTGAGCTTTGAGTATGTAAAGAAATATGATATTCCACAAAATATCATATTTAATAAGTTTACATTAAAGATGCAAAAGCTAATATGGTAAAATCAATTAAAATTAAAAGAAATAATATAAAAATATAACACATTAAGATATAATACTTAATAATCCGGTAACTTGTTCTCAGATCGAACGAAATTGTTGAAGTATTGTCCAAACGTAATAGATGTAGGAAAAATACTCTAGTGTTTATGATTAAATTAGAATATGATTTTTATATTATTTCGTATGATGTATTGTATTTTTTCTTATATAATGAATTTTTAGTTTAAATAAGATAATCTTTCATAGGAATTTTATGAAACAAAAAATAATTGGTATGAAAAAATAACCGGAAGGGAAAAACCGAACCGAATCAAAAAAAGGTATTAAATATGAACCAAAATCGACGTAAAATATCATAATGGATTTTATACCTCAATATTCGAAGAATCCCAAACCGAAATCCAAATGGGTATTTGAAATATCCGGCTTAAAACTATATATTCAAAAATATTAATTATACGTAGAATTAAAATAACTTAAATACTCAAATTACAACTATAAATTTCAATAAGTTGACTATTTTTAGGATATTTTTCTAATATAATACTTTTGAGTAATTTCGAGTGTTTTTAAAAATTTCATATATTTTTAACATATTTAGGCTATTTTCAAGTACTTTTAAGTATTTTGGGTATGAAATACATGAACCGAGTCCAAAATTTGTATGGATAATAATTGTTCCTCTCATAAACTTAAGAAGTGACCGAAACGTGAATGAAAAAACCCAAATGAATCATAATGTCTATAACCGAATTATCCGATATTCGAATGATTCCTATCCAATCCGAACGGGTATCAGAATGTTCATCCCTAGTAGAGACTATTACTAACAATTATTAGTTAATTATAAATAAAATATATTTGGGATATTCTTTTTTGAGTATAAATAGAGTAATACATTGAAGTAAAAATCAACTCCATTTTTTTTAACATTGATCGAATATAAAGTAATAACGTCTTTTATATTTTTAATCTTAGTTCTATTACAAATGATGAGAAATCGGACGCTATCTGCAACCCATACGATTCAGATGAACAACTTCACAAACGACTCCACGACGCAGCTCTCCTCGTAATATATGGATCTACGATGAACAGTTCTATATGTACGACATCCTTGATGGACAAACTCTCCTCACATCACACGAGACCACAACGAACGGCTCCGCATGCAACACTCTGAAATCTCCTGATGCTTGCACCTTAAAAATTTGCATGAAATTGCATTCTATGGGATTCAATCCCCACACCTGGTGTAGAAGTCTTTAAATCCTTGATCACTAGACCAAGGGGCTTTCACACTCAACTCCATTTTGAAGTAGAAAATGAAGTAATACATTGAAAATACTGTAAGAAACTCAATAGTAACATAAAAATAAAATCTTTTTTTCCAAGCTCTAATCATTGTGTTTCTAACGACATGAGAATCTGTTTTGTGTGGTTTGCTTTCAAGGTCGATCCTCGGAAGGTGGAATAAGAACATTTTTGCAGGGCCTAAAAATTATTCACTAAATTATCTTTCAAACTGAGGGTCAAATTTTCTTACAAAGAAAAAGTTTTAGGGCCAAATTATTAGAAAAGGGTAAAGTTTGAGGGTTAAATTATTAGAAAAAGTAAATTTATGGGTCAATTTACCAGATGGAACTAGGTCCACTTTTGAATGAATTGCCGCTGTTTGCTTTCGCTTGAAACTTAAAACACGAAGAAACTCATGAAACAATGTTAAACCTTTTTTAGACTATGATTGTGTGTTTAAAGTTGTGTTTACATCAATCACTATAACATGAAAACGCCAAAGCAAATCAACAATTGTAGCCTTAGTATAAGTTTTTAACTAGCTAGATGATCCAATTTAACAAATAACAAATCAATTTATACCAAAAACAGTTTTCAATGTAAAGTGAAAATGCTAGATGACATATAAACTGCTATTACAAAAACTAGTACATGATGTAGCAAAAAAAGAAAACAACAAACAATTCAGTAAACACTTTGCTTTATCATAAGTCTCTTAAAAAATCTACTGCAAGACTTGTTTATCAATTTTACACGACTTGTAACATCCTAACAATCGCACTGAACAATTTCTAATATACCTAAACTGACATCTATCTACTGTTTGGTTAGCCATCAACTGATTCAGCATGACCAAATAACACTTACCCTTGAATTACTTTGTTCTATAAAATCAACTTTATGTGTTAATCGATCACCATCAACCCTTTCATCCATTTATAGGATTCTCCATGTTTCCCAAAATCCTAGCACATAGGATCTTTAGGAATTCTCGGATAAAGATAATTTTATTTTTGTGATTATCTTTATCTTTTTCCTTTTCTTCTAGGAATATTTTTTTTCTCCAAGTTTATTTATTTTTTCTTGTTATTGCGTAGATATACACTTTGATATACGTCATCCATCTCAACATTTGTTGTCCAAGTGGCTCCTCCATGTCACATGCTTTTGGGGACATCATCTGATGCATCTTCGTCAGCGACTGCATCAACGACTACAACATCGACTTCATCAGGCATAAAATTTGACATCTACAAGCTCATGCTTGCATCTTCACTTTCCCCCTTTTGAGCTTATTTTTCCATTAAAAAAATACAATTCAATACACCACTTTTTGGTTCACAACCATGTTTTCATATCTAGAAAAATCTCCATGAGATATATTTTGTCTTAATCTCACTATGGATCAAGATTACAATGTCTACTCCCCATGACATTTGCTCTTCTATTTAAAAAGATATGTTCTGTTTGGATTATGATGTTAAACAACAAAAACCATTTCTCTCCATTCTTAATTTCACAACTAAGATCAGAACATAACTTAGATGTCAAAACTTGTTCCTCTTTTGTAATCATGATACATCCCAAGCGGCAGCGGAATCAATTACTTTTGAGAACAACATCATGCTCTGTCGCAACCGTTGACAAACTTACTGACCAACTTCCGTTAAGTTTTTCGCTCACATCATTTGTTTTGGTCTTGACCACCTATATGTTTAGTCCTTCACTTCGTCAACAAGTGCAAAATGCTTTTGTTGCTATAATCTCTAAATGTTACTCTCATTATTCTTTATATGATCGCCTTCTATCACTTGATAAAACATTTTGGTCTATTTTTCCTTTGCACAAGGTCTGCAATCAACTTTTTGTTCTGGCTCTGACTTGATGCTCTATGGTATCTTTTAGAATCAACTCCAAAAGAGTTGCATATCTCTTCACCAAATACGTCACACCATTGAATTTCTTTCATACTATATCAAAATGAAAGTGTCTTAAGTGGCTATCTCTTGACAAAAATTTTATTCGATCTAACAATGAGAACTCTTTCAAAAAATTCCAAACAAATGATCCTTTCAGCACAATTTTGCATCTTCATATGTCCATGATTATCCCAAACGTAAAACAAAACCATAAAAGAATATAAACATTAAACTCAGTCCACAAAAGAATAGGATGCTCCTTGCATCATGTCACCCGAGGTAGAAAAAAATTTGTCCTCGAATCTTCCACTTCATCACTTGAAACATAAGGAACCAAGTGTTTCACATTGAAGAGGTCGGAACAATGGACAATAGATGAGAGTTGAACACAATAAGCATTTGCATTGATCTTCTCTAACACCTTGAATGGACCAATTTTCATACCTTGAGTTTGTTGTATTCATGAAGTGGAAATCTTTCCTTTGTTAACATCGCTCATACCTTGTCATTGACTTTGAACTGAACATCATGGCGATTGCTATCCACACTTTCTTTGTATTTTGCCAACGATATCCGAAAATTCTCATGTTGTTGATGAATGTATGCGTGAATGGCCATAAAATAAGTTGCTTCCCCCATGAACTTTTGTAGCATCAGGTAAGACACCAAGATCAACGGGACTGTAAGGAACAATACCGTAAACTATGAAAGGTATGAATTTATTGATGCGGTTTACTGCGTGGTTACGAGAAAACTCGGCCTTGCATTACACTACATTCCAAGAGCAGATATTGTCACCAATCAAACACCACAACACATCTCTCAATAAATGATTTGTCACCTATGTTTGCACATCCAAATGATGGTGGTAATCTGAGCTCATGTCAAGGCTCGTACGAAAAACCTCCACAATGTATGCCAAAAAATGGCTTAGAAACTGTGAGTCTATGTATTACTAAAGATATAAAATCCACGAAGCATAACAAGTCGAGATCTTGTCTTGGCTTCTCAAATATTTTAAGCATCATGATTACTGAATAATATGATCCCCCAATGACATAGATAATGACGCTAATGCTCTATGGCTTGAACAATAACATAGAAATACACATCATAGGTGCTCTAACGAGTCTAGGCATATGTGATTTTTCACTAAAAACGATACTAGTTCCCCATTCTGGTTAAGCACAACACCAATACCCAACTTGCAAGCCTCGCGATGAAGCTCAATGACGATAGAGAAATATGGGAGGGCAAGGACTGGAGCAGCCGTTAACTTTGCTTTGATATGTTCAAAGGATGCGCCAACTTCAGAAGTCCAAAAGAAGGAAGCTTGCTTCAGACAGTCCGTGAGAGGAGCAATCAATTCTTTCAAATGTGGAATGAAGCGATGGTTTGATGAGATCCTCCCGACAATCTCTAGAACCGTTGGTAAGGGGATAAGCCACGCTGCCTTGTCACTGTGAAGCTCCAGGACATGAGGAGTGTGGATCGAGTGGTCACACAAGAGTTGCAGAAAAACCTTGATATTCCTAAGATCAAATTGTTGGATAGAATACACACTAGGAATTCTAAATTGTTTTCGGGATATTATGCACCATAAGAATAAGAAAACTCAAAAAAAATTATAGAAAAGTTGTTGTCTTTTTCTTCATACAAATCGAAAATATAAAGGAGAAGAAGAGGAAGAGACTTGCGCATAAACAAGCCTCGAAAACCAGCACAATTTAAAAAAAGTTTGAATGAAATAAGTGCTAAGTTAAAATTCTAAAAGTGTCGCCTCGCTGGTCATCGTGTTAGATTAACGAATAAGTGATTTGTAAATAACTTGTGGCATCATTTAAAAACCTTATCGGGAAAACCCATTGGGAATAACCGACAAGGTAAAAAGAGTACAAACGAGTTACTTGCTCATTCGTTAACCATCCTGGACTTGGTTAGACTTCAATTATGATTAAGGTATTGCGGGAAATGATTTCTAGAGTTCAAACAGTCCTTCTTCGTGGTTCCATCTATGTCCGAGCATTCCTCCAATTTTCTCCTTGAGCTTCCTAAATTTTTCACGAGTCATGGGACCTTTCTTAATAGTTAAAGCGTCCTCAGCTGCAAGCTCCTCTTTACGTTCTGGTTCACGCTCTAATTCTATTGTATTATTTATAATCTTATCATCCCATCCCTCTTGAAAAAGATTTGACCTCATGTATGATTCATCTACAAAAAAAAATCAAATCAGTAACATTAAAGCTTGAACTCACATTATACTTACCTTGTAAATCGAGTTGGTAGGCGTTGTAGCTGATCGATTTGGTTATTTTGAAAGGTCCATAAGTTTGAGGCATTAGCTTTTATTTTCTTTCATTGGGAAACATCTCCTTTCTCAAACGAACCCAAACTTGATCTCCAACCTCGAAAATCATATGGCGTCGTCCTTTGTTTTCGTGTTTAGCATAAAGCTTCGTTTTCTCCTCAGTGTTCCTCCTTGCATTTTTGTGGAGTTGTTTCACCATTTCTGCTTTCTTTTTCCCATCAACACTAATTCTTTCCCTCAAAGGTAAAGAGATTATATCTAAAGGTGAGGTGGGATTGAACTCATAAACAATATCAAATGGCAAAATTTTAGAAGTAGAATGAGCAGCATGATTATAAGAAAATTCAACATGTGGTAAACATTCTTTCCAATATTTCATATTTTTTAATCAATGCACGCAATAGAGTTCGTAAGGTTTTATTAACTACCTCAATTTCCCCATCAGTTTGTGAATGACAAGTAGTTGAGAATAAAAGCTTAGTTCCTAGTTTAGACCAAAAATTTTTCCAAAAATAATTAAGGAACTTAATATCTCTATCTGAAACTATAGTCCTAGGCATCTCATTCAAATGAACTACCTCCTTAAAGAACATACTTGCAACATACAATGCATCATTAGTTTTATGGCATGCTACGAAATGTGTCATCTTAGAAAATCTATCTACGATCACAAAGATATAATCCTTTCCCATCTTAGTTCCAGGCAAGCCAACATAAAAAAATACATAGATTGATATATCATTCCAAGGATGAATAGGAAAGCTTAAAGGATTGTACAAAACTGTGGGGCTAAACCTTACAATTATTTTGTTTGCACGTGACACACCTTTCACAAATTCGCTTAACATCTCTTTTATTTTGCGGCCAATAGAAATGATCCTGTAAAATTTTAAGTGTATGGGAAATTCCAAAATGGCCTCCTCCATGAGCTTCCCTAACGAACATATCTCGCTAAGAATTATTAGGTACAAACAAACGGTTATCATAGAAAAGAAATCAATCTTGCCTAAAGTAATGATCAAAAGTGAACTTTTTACAAGCTTTGTAAACATCCTGATAATTAGAATGAGTCCGATAATTTTCATTACGTTCTTCAAATCCTAATAACTTAGCTTCAAGGATAAAAAGGAGAACATACCTTCAAGATAGTGCATCAACGACTATGTATTTATTACCTTGTTTGTACTTAATGACTTATGGGAATTTTTCAAAGAATTCGATCCACCTCACATACCTTTTTCTAAGCTTATTTTGTCCTTTTATGCACTTAAGAGACTCCTGATCAGTTTGTATAATGAACTCCTTTTGCCATAAGTAGTGTTGGAATGTTTGCAAAGCACGTATTAAGCATACAACTTCTTATCATAAGTGGCATAAATCAGAGTTTCTCTTCCTAGCGTCTCACTCAAATACGCGATTAGTTTCCTTTCTTGCATCAAAACAACACCTATACTAACGTCGGAGGCATCATATTCGATTTTAAAAGTTTTAAGAAAATCGGATAAGATTAAAAGGGATGCGTTAATGTTCTTTTTAGAGATTGAAAGGTTGATTCTTGAGCTTCTTCCCACATAAATCCCACGTCTTTTTGATGATTTCAGTTAGTGGAGATTTTATGGTGCTTAAGTCCTTCACAAATCGTCGATAGAATCCGGCAAGTCCATGGAAATTTCTTACTTCCCTGATCGATTTCAGACTTGGCCATTCTTGGATTACTTTCATTTTTTCCTCATTTTACGCAATATGCACTCACAACAAAGCTTAGAAAGTATACTTCTTAAGGTTATTATAAAGCTTTTCCTATTCGAAGTACATTTAAAACATATTGGATATGCTTAATATGTTCTTCTAGAAATTTGTTGTAAATCAAGATATCATCAAAATATACTACAACAAAATCTCATATGAATTCTCATAGAACATGACTCTTTAGGCGCATAAAAGTACTAGGTGTATTTGTCGATGCGAAAGGCATAACTAACCATTCATACAATCCATGCTTAGTTTTAAATGCAGTTTTTCTTTCACCACCTTCTTTGATCCTAATATGATGCTGTCCACTTAAAGATGAATTTTAGAAAAGATGCTAGAACCATGCAATTCATAAAGCATATCATCTAATCTAGGAAGGATGTCGATACTTTACCATAATATTGTTGATTGCTTGACAATACAAGTGTATGCACCAACTGCCATCTTTTCTGGAACAAGTAAAACGGGAACAATACATGGACTCATGCTCTATACGATATGGCCCTTCTCCATGAGTTCTTCTATTTGCCTTTGCAACTATTTAGTCTCAACGAGATTACTTCTATATTCCGGCCGATTTGATAGTGAGGCTCCGGGAACAAAATCGATTTGACGTTCAATCCCTCGAATAGGTTGTAAACCTTTAGGATTATCTTCAGGCAAGACATCCTCATAATCCTGTAACAAGGAAATCATCTCACTCAGAATCACCTGTGCAAGGTTACTTAAGCTCGTAAGAGCTTCTTTAAATAAAAATAACAACACCGATTTGTTAAAATTAAGAGATTTGTTAATCTCACCAGATTTGGCAAAGAAATTGGACTGTTTTATGGTATTTTCTCCATTTAGTTTAAGCCACATCTGATCTTTATATATCTACTTTGGCTACAAAGGTACCAACACGGTTTTTCTGCCATTAAACTCAAAAGAATGCTAATTAGTAAAATCGTAATGAATTACCTTACAATCAAATTTCCAAGGCCTTCCAAGAAGGGTATGTCTAGCTTCCATTGGTAAAACATCACATAAAACTTCATCCATATACTTACCAATGGTTATAGGAACAATTACTTGGCTGGTCACATTCATCTCCCCATTTTCGTTAAGCCATTGAAGCTTGTATGGCTTCGGATGTTTCTTCACTTTCAGCCCAAGTTTTCGGACCCTGGTGTCATTCACCACATTAGCACAACTTACTCCATCTATGATGAGACTACAAACCTTTCCTTGAACAAAACAACGAGTATGGAACATATTCTCTTTTGCTTTTGTTCTTCTGTCTTAATTTACAAGTTCAGGGACCTTCTTGTAACCAGCAAGCCTCCTTTAAAAAGTTCTTCCTCATGCTCAGTTTCAAAATATTTTGATTCTTCATCCTCAGTTTCGAACTCTCCATTATCAAGAAGAACCATTACATTATTGTTAGTGCAATCATTCGCATAATGCTCTCTTCCTTGGCATTTAAAACATCTAACATCATGGGTCTTGGAACTAGTAGCCACCTCCTTTCCTTTTTCCTTGTTTAACACCGATGGTTTAGCTTTTTCTTTTGGCGCTTTAACTGATTTGGAGTATCTTGGATAACTCTCTATTTCTTCTTTATAGAAGCTCGATCTTTCAGCCCCATATCTTGTTCGAGAATGATTTTTCCATTTGAGTTGATGTTTGATCAGAGTAGATTTGTGAAGTATCTCCTCTATCTCAAAATAATGTTGCATCTCGAAATTGTTTTGAATTTTCCGATTTAGTCTTCCAAGGAGCGGAGACATTGTAGCTTCTCTATCTTCTAAAATATTAGCTTGTAGCATAAGAAGCTCCATCTCTTGATCATATTCTTCCACTGATCGGTTTCCTTGGTAAGCTTTATTAGTTTTGATGAAGCTCTTGGTGATAGTGACTTGGAACAAACCGTCTTTGCATTATGGTCTTCATTTCCAGAAATATTTCTATAGGAATCTCTCCATTATGCCTTCTAGATGTCACTAATTGATCCACCCAGCTCACAGAATAATCATGAAACTATGTGGCAGCCACTTGAACTTTCTTGTGCTCGGCATAATGTTGACAATCAAAGACAATCTCGATTTTCTTTTCTCATTCCACATATAGGATCAGATAAGGTTTGCTGTGAAATGGGGGAATCTTAATTTTGAGGCTAGCAAGATCGTCTCTCAGATTTCCTCTGTTTTCTTTCACACGTCTATGCCTTCTTTGGTTATTCTTAGAGGAGGTGTTGTGGAGATCATAGTAATTATTGACCTCTTCTTGGTGCAAATTCTCTTGTTGTTTGTGATATAGCACTCCTCTTCTCTACCCATGAATTTCTTGTCTTAAACCATCACTTTGTTTCTCGGTATGTTGTTGGTAATCGATGCTAAGTTCTTGCCTCCAACTATTAGATTGTTGTTGCAATTCTCCTCTAAAATTATGAAACATACAATTCATATGGGCATCTAGTGCGTCTAGCAGCAGTTTAAGCTAAGGACTGATTTCGTCTTCAATTCCTCTCGTCATGGTAGCCTGAAATTCCAGAACAAACATCCAGTAACAAAATTCTAAAAGAACAAAATCTGATTGTTGCAGGAATATTCATATTATACCATGTTCTAATCAGTTTTAGAAATTAAAACAAATTCTGCAACTTTTAATTTGTTCGAAACTTTAAATCCTAATCAGTTCACAATTTGCAAAGTTTTAACAAACTAAATCAAAACCTAGATGGTAAAACTATCAAATCTAAATAGTAAATCTCCTAAAATTCAGAATAGAATTTTTGGATAATTTAAAAGGATTTTTTCCAAAAAAATCAAAATGGATAGAATGATACAACCAATGTCAAGAGTGAATATGATATTAATTGATAAGATCCTCCCAGGAATTGTCACTCTAGAACTGTTGGTAAAGGGATAAGCCTCGTTGCCTTGTCGGCGTGAAGCTCCAGGACAGGAGGAGTGTGGATTGAGTGGTCACACAAGGGTTGTGGAAAAACCTTGATATTCTTAAGATCTAATTGCTGGATATGACACACCCATAATTCAAAATTTTTTTTCTATATTACGCACCAGAAGAATAAGAAAATTTTATAGAAAGGTTGTTATCTTGTTCTTCATAAAAATTGAAAATATAAAGGAGAATAATAGGAAGAGACTTGTGCATAAACAAGTGTAAAAAACCAGCATAAATAATTGCAGAATTTAAACAAAGTTTTAACGAAATACTTGTAATGTAAAAAAACACTACCTTCAGATCCATATAAAAGGGAGAAGCGTGCCTCCAGAGTCGAAGCAGCGAATCTGTCCACCAGTAAGACGCTGAGATTGAATTTTTTCTTCTGCAAGTTGCTAAGTTGAAGATGTACCCTACTCTCACTTAGTCTGAAATCTAGTTTACGACTGGTAGCCTACGGTTAAATCGGCCAATGACGAGCTATATGCCTCGACAAGAATGTATTGATTGTACTATATATTCATATGATACTACTATATACTTAGTGCGATTGTGTGTGTAGTCGCTAAGTCGAGTATAGGTAGGATGTGATGAGAACTTAGAATTGTGCTTAAATGATTAATTAGGGTAATACGGTATTTCTTGAGAATTATGCAAGAGTTGATGCATGTTAAATTGGTGGATGTGTTCCCTCTTTGATGTCACCCATCTAGTTAAGTGGCGTGATGCGCCTTGGTTGCGGGCTCAGACTACCGGAGGTTCCGGTGGGATATTCTAAGACTCATTGCAGATTTAGGTTGAGTACTATGTCCAAATGCGAGGAACGGATACAAAAGTACCTTGAGGCCCCCAGTGCAGCGAATTGGGTGAGTGGTGATCCTGAGACGAGGCTATGCCAGGTTTGAGATTGTATCGTGAGATGATGCAAAGTGAGAAGGTTTATGACCCACACAGACCCAGGGAAGAGAGAGTACTTACATTGGGTCCATGATTGAAAGTGAAGTAGCCCTGAGACTAGTGGCTAGCAGAAGTTTGTCACTAGGTCTGGTTAGGACTGCATGTAGATCTATTGGAGATGTGAAGTGAGAATGTAAATTGAGAAGGTGAACTGAGAATTGTAGAATGTGAAATTGAGAATCACATTGCGAATGCTAGGAGTTTCTTGCGTAGTATTGTCGGTGCTTTATTTGGGATTTGAGTTAGATTTAGACTTTAGGGCTAAGCTAGTTCTGGTCAACATGGTGTTTTGTAGGTTTTCACTGGGTGGCTTGTTTGGAAAGTCTTTCATCCTCTTTTTCTTTCCCTTTTTCTTTCTCTATGAATGTTTTACAAGTTTGTCTGATAGAAGTGATGGTTGAAGTTTGAGTTGGTGGTTTTGCAAAAATATTTGGTCTGTACCGACTGGTTAACTCTGAACTGGAGGTTCGGGTGTTACAAATGGTTTCCTTCATTCTTGTTACTTTTCAAGACCTATGAATGCAGCTCTATACAAATTTCTTCTCATTTCGTCTTCCAGCCAGTGGAAAAGTCACCCAAGAGATGGAGTAGAAGATGAGGGAAGTGGGGAGCAGTGAATATGAGAATGGTGAAGAGATTAACATTGTAGTTGTTTGAGGTGCATAGAAAACATTATGCAATTTCACCAAAATACAATGTCCCTTGTTAATTCCCCATCCATTAGCTATTACGAATTAATGAAGTCATGGAGTGAAATTCTATTACTAAGGAGTGATATTTGATTTACAATTTGGTTTACTAAGAATTGTATTTTGGACAATGCAATTCCACCTGACTTGGATTCATTTCGAAAGCTCAAATCACTTCTCCAATAATAGTTTGGTAATTCTTTTAAATATTCAATTAATTCAACGTTATTAATCGGTCACTGACTCGTGATTGGTAATTTTTTTTAATATCTACTAGATTCTTCAATTTGTGTATACAACTCAAAAAAAACCCACAAGACCATCATACATCATACTGAAAACGCAAGTTCTACGCCTGAAGCACTACACGAAGTATAATCGCGAGAACTGTAACATAGAGTGCACTAGAGAGATTCTCTGCAAATAATTGTGAATTACTATAACTCTGTCAAAGTATGCAAGTAATTCTGAACAGAATAATCAATAAGTTCAAGACACTCATTGATATTTTTGTCTAGCCTAACACGTTTCTATGGATAGAATACAAGATCCAAGAAATGTGGGAACCGAAATTCTCACTTTCAATGTTATGTGGTTCACGGACTCGCTGTAGCAAAAAATCGACAGATCAAGCAGTGAATACGAAAGTTAATGGATAAAGAATACGAAACTGAGCTGCGAGATAAGATCAAACAAAAAGCGTGAGTAAAACGAATATGCGAACAGATTGCGAGATTCAAGTTAACGAGATTCGTATAGCGAAATTGAGATGAATAGCGAAGTAAAGACAATACGAAATAGATTGCGAAGCGAGATATGTAAAACGACAATAAAGTAACAGGATTCGTAATGAGAAACAATTTGAACACGAAAAGAGAATTGTGGATCAAAACATGAACGGATAATAATAACAATAATCGAAACACACAGATTACGAAGAAAGTATAAGGGATCTTATTCGAATTCGTGGTCTGAGCGTGCGCAACNAAGAACTGTTGGCGACGATTACCTAGAACTACAGCGTAGACTCGTAACCTAGTTGAGACGCAGCTCGCTAACGAAAACAAAGTAAGAACCCTAGAACTTTTTCTAAGTGTTTTGCGGTGGCGAAAATTGTGTTGTATTCTTTCCTCATCCTTCTCCTTCGCACCCTTTATATAGGTCTTCGTGGGCTT
>OVAN01007676.1:0-19313 GCA_900406275.1 Anastatica hierochuntica | reverse complement strand
ACATGTAATTGCTAGTTCTTTAAAGGTAGATATAAGTAGAGATTCATAATGCCTTTTTAGTTTTTTTTTGGGCATAGAATCTCATTGTAAAGCTTTCTATAAGCCTCTGGTTCCTTATGGTAATATATTTCACATTTTATCAAAAAAAAAAAAAAAAGCTTCAATGAGTGAAAACCATTAATGGATTATCTTTCATTTGTTCTATCAAAAGTAAATTATAGTTATTAAAATACGTTGAACACAAGCGAAAACAAATTGTCCTTTAATCCAAAATAAGAGTTAAGAAACTTTTTTTTTATGATTTGTTTAATCTGCTTTTTAATGATGAGGAATTAATCATTCACAATGTGAAGAAGAACAACTTGTTCCTTATTCAAACGACAACACAATGAGCCAACATTTTCTTCATTTCCTATACTTTTTTTGAGGTCTATATATAAATCTCTCTTAAATCTTGTTTCCTGCTAGAAATCGGCTATAGAAATCTAAAGCCTCTCGCGGTTTGTACTCAGGAACTGTATGTCCAGCACCCTGAAAACATCAGAAGAAAATATTACAAACACTTTTCGAATTTAAGATTATGCTTCTTTGAGTATTGTATATGCTTGCCTTGATGGTTAAAAATGTGAGGTTGTTTGCGTATCCTCGCGTATACCTACGAAAAAATAGTACATCAATTATACGAAGTATCGAGAGCTCGAAAAGAAAGCTAAAATTGTCGAATTAGACGAAGAAAAATCACCCCGCGACTTGGTTGTTTGATATCCATGCCCTCCATTCATCAATTACTTTGTATCCAAGAGAATGTGTCCAAGCTTGAGAGCCAGTATATGGAACACACATATCATGATCCCCGCTTCAAAATCGAAACTTGTTTCCATCATTCTCTTAAACTAGAAAGGTATGGTTTTAAACTCAAATTCGATATGTTTTAAGTTTTAAGTTACCTATAAATGAGAGCTCTGTATCCACTTAGAGTGAGATTCCTATGGAACTTGATCATGCTTCCTGCATTATGTTCAAATGAAATTTGTCCAGTGCATAGTAACCATCTCCCAATCTCGCTTTCCTGTTAATGTTTCAACTCATTGCTGATTTCGTTTTCGCGATATGTTTATAACAATACAATAGAATCAAACAGAGTTTGAGACAAGACCTCTTTAGCATGAATGGCTTTTCTAATGGATGGATCATTCAACCAAGTTGTTGCAACTCTATCATCCTTTAGATTAAACGATCTTTTTTTACCGTTTGAAATGGTAAAAAAACCAAAAGAGGCACAAATGTTACAGCTTTACTTACGATGCAAGGAACAGTAATATCAGCAAGAAGTTGAGACCAGCTAGGGACGATTCCAGGTCGAACAGGCGCACGAACTGGCCACGCTCGACCGAACATCCTTTTCCGTATAGGTAACGGTTGTTCGGTTTTGCCTAGCTGAAGTAAACTTGTCGGTAGAGATCCTATTTCAGATGCTGATAGCGATGTTCCGTGGTAACATGGCTCAAGAATGTTGTAAATGTTCAATCTATCAATATCCTAAAATTGAAAAAAAAATGAAAATATGATTTCTCAAAACATTTCTTAAGTTAAAGCATCAAGATTATATATACCTCTGAAACTTTGCTAATTTGTTCCTCACAAGCAATTCCATTTATTTCATGGAAACTTCCATTGCAAGCAACTGTAACGCTCTGCGGTTTTCGCATTTGATAAGAAGAAAAGAAGTTGAAAGAGTTAAGTATATCCATTTGAGGAGGAACTTTAAAACAAACCTCAAAGAGTTGATCAGAGATTAGTCCCATCCCATGTGCAAATGGGATAAGAGCGTTTCCATCAAAGACTGAATCCGCAACTCCATTTCCAACCAAATATCCCTATTCGGATCAGCATATCATTCAGCCGCGGTCTGAAACCAAATAAGAACTCATGGAAACCGAGCTTGACGCGTACCTTGAGGTTAAGAACCGGCTTTAACCCATCTTTGATCCCTACAAACATAAACAGAGTCGAGTTTGAAATTTATGGAGCTATAAACTTTTACGGTTTTGGAGACCTAATCTTTTTATAAATAAATATTTTTAAACGGTTTTGAAGACACTCGATCTATACATATTAACTTTTTAAAAAGTAGCTCGGTCTTTGACTATGTAAACACATTAAAGGACAAGATATATTTATTTTACCTTTGGCAACTTCTGAAGCAAGAGTTGGGACATAAACTCCAGCGTAAGATTCTCCAGAGATGTAAAACGGATTTGATTGAAACCCAGGATACATTTGGAACCACTGATGAAAGAACATTCCAAGCAATGAAGCATGCATATATATATATATTTAGTGGTGTGAATCATCATAGTCAACAAAAGTGAAACATTTCATTTTGACAAAAAGTAAAAGAACAGTGAAAAAAAACATTGTCATATGATTAAACCTTAAGAAGAAACGAGTGAGAGTCAAAAGCTGTTTGCATGTCACCAGTTTGGTAATCAGATTTGTTGTTTGAGTAAGAGAATCCCACACCAACAGGAGAATCAAGATATATGATGTTAGACACCTGCCAAAAAAAAGTAATAAAATAATAATAATCCTATATCAAAAAAACATTATAACTAATTAAAATAATTTGGATATGAAAGCCAAATTATTCAAATGATAATTAGACACATACCCAAAATATTTTATTTGCCTTTTGTCATTGGTTCTTATAATTAAAATATTATTTTACATTTGGTGTTCTTGACATTGTTTTTTTTAATGAAATGAAGTTTACCTTAGACCAACTATAAGGATTGAGATGCAAGAGAAGTGGTGAGGTAGAGTTTGTTTTTGCTGGTTCAAATTTGAAAGGACCATGCTCATAGACAAAACCATCCATGCTTGAACAACCTGGACCACCATTGAGCCAGAGTACAACAGGATCTTTTGAAGGATCTTTCTCTGATTCAACAAAGTAATACCATAGATTCTTCCCATGCTCTTTATCAATTGTCACATACCTTAAGATATCAAAAAAATGCAAAAGATTATATGGATAGAAAGTGAACTAAAACACAAATTTTAAATAATTAAACTGACCCGGAGTAATGTTTTGAAGGAAAGTTGCCATTGAAGCCAGGAAGTTTGGTAATAAGAGCAGATTCAGGAGCTGATTCTGAGATGTAAAACACTGAAGAAACTAATGTCACAAGGACAAGAACTTTCATTAACCAGTCCATTGTAATAATAAAGAACAAAGAGAGATGGAAGAGAACTCTAGTATTTTATAATGGGAATATTTTTTTTTTGGTAATTGCTTTATATAAAACAAATACAAAGAAAAAAATCTTGAGAATATCTTGTTATTTGGAAAATAATTTAGCAGGAAATAAGGATGAATTTCTGGAAGAAAAAAAAAAGATGATTAAAAGAACAAATTTGGAAACATAGGATAGGTAAATAGATCTAAAAAAAAGAAGTATATTGGGACAAAACAACATATGTAATACTGCAAGTTACAGTTTCCTTAAAAGGCACGATTATGATATTTTGAGCATCTCTATAAAAAAAAAATAGAAAGGAGACGTAATAATAAGGTGAGAGAGGTTGTGTTTGTTGATGAGTTGCATAAGCAAAAGAGATTTGATGAGTGGAAGGCAAAGAGAGAGAGAAGAGTCGATAGTTTGACTTTGGGACCATCTCCACAATTAAAGTAACAAACGGTGGTTACCTTAAAGTGACTACTAGCTTACTATATGGTGTAATGTGATGTGATCATGTGAATTTAAATTTGTTTTTTTTTTATGGATTACTTAGTCTTTTTAACAATGGATTCTTCGATAGAGAATCATCGAAAAAAACATTTATAATAGAGTAGATTTAGCACTTAGAAAACGTTGTCCTAATAGCGAATTCAGAGGTTAATTGTTTAGAATTGTAAATATGGTAACTATGAAGACTTTAAATTAAAATTTTACTGTCAAAACTTTTACTTTAAAATAAAAGATTGCGACTTTTTAAAAAAATAAAGTCATATCTTATAGGCTTTAGAAAAAGTCAAGGTAATAAGAAGAAAAACTAAAAAATATGTTGTGAGAAATTTAAGGAGATTTTTAGAACTTTTAAAGCTTTAAAGCGTAATTGGAAAATTTTAAACTTTAAAAGTTGTAAAAAAATTTAAAGTCTTTACAGCAAAACACCAATCGCTCTGTAGATGTTCTTTTTAGTGGGTAGAAAAAGAAAGGGACAAATTATGATTTAGCACATATAAATTTTATTCAAGATTCTAACAAACTAAATGTTGAATAGTAAAGTTATTATGGGTGCACATGCATCAACACTACACTACATTCGCTCCTTGTCCTATCCTCTAGTCGAAGACAAATCAACTCTAGTCGAAGAACGTGGTGAGAATCTAGGAATCCTTTTTTCCGTTGTCTTGTAAAGTCTAGCCGTTTTATTTGAAAAGTATTTCTTTTTTTTTTCTGACTAAATTTCATTAACAAACCAAAAATCACAAAGTCATGCGAACAAATTATTACATAAGCTCATTTTATGTCCATTAATTGAGAAAAATATTATGTATTTGTATAATATATATAGTCTAAACTTTTACGAATCAGTTTGGAGTATAGAAATTATGTGGAAAACAAATTTTAGAACCGAGTATTAGGAATAATTTTCATCGGTTTTGAGAAGCATTTTGATTATAAACCCAATGCTAGCTTTCAATCCCATAAACCTAATATCTTGCGGAGAGCGAGTTCAATACAAGAATGGAGATTTCGATCCGACCTACCTTCTATACTTTCTTCGTATCAATATACAAAATACTTTATGTTTTAGAGAATTTTTTTTGTAGCAAATTAGTTGATATTTTTAAATTTTAATGTAACCTTTTTTATATTTTTTAAACTATTTGTATTTTGTTACTATTGGTTGAATTGAAATAAGATTCACAATAAACAGTGTTTTAGTTTATAAAAAAATCAAAAATTAAATGAGTTATTAATATGTCTGCAAGAGTCTAAAATATTAAATAATTTTGATATTGAAGGAATATAATTCTAGTGTTTTTCTTTCCTTCAAAATGTATAATACATTACAAAAATATATTACAAGAAGAAAAGTACACTTACAAAAATATAATATTGGGAAGATAAACATTGAAATGTACACCAATGTATTATTCTATTTTTAGTTCAACATAGAGTAATTTTAAAGGAGTTGAATTTTTCTCCAATTAACATCTAGATGATACAAATGAATTCTACTCATTTTACAGAGCTTGCATATTCTACTGAGTTTATCGGAATTCAGTGGACATATTGCAAATTCTATTGAGTTTACAGGACTTAGCTTATGATTTTTTGTTGAATTTGGCGAAACAAACACGGAATGAATATAACAGCGGAATATGATTAAATTTGATAGAATTGTTATTTTGTTACTAACACGAAAGCTTTTCCTAGGAATCAACCTCCCAATATTTTGTTACTATGTCAACTAGTTGAAAGAGAGTACAATTCACTCATAAAATAGGAATCTTAAAATTGGTAAATTGCTCTACTGTTCTGACCCTAAAGTTTGTTATATCAAGAAATTCAAACAACTAAAATGTGGATTTGTGGGTATGCAATGTATCCTTTAACACTCAAAAACATTCAAAATTTTAGAATCAGTTGTCGAGATGTTNACATTCAAAATTTTAGAATCAGTTGTCGAGATGTTATGAAAAGTCGGATGAGCTCGATAAACAATAAGAAATCAAACACAAGAACACACAACAATTTATCGAGGTTCGGCCTTGTGTCTACGTCCTCAAAACTCGGTCATACCAAGACACACTTTATTAGAAATCGTATCAAGAAACTTACAACTCTCTTGATTGGTTTTACACAACCCTAAAACTTTCTCCTAGTTTGTCACCTGCGATTTCTACCCACCTAAGACAGAGATGATACACGATATTTCTACGCTATCTCTCTTCTCACCAAAACAGAGTATCACAAACTCTCTCAAAGAACAACTCTCTCTCAGCTTTTTTGTATTATTTTTGGCTAACCCTAAAAACATCTTTTAACCTAACTAATATATCTCTGGAAATATCCAATTTTCGGATATTCCTTTTATTTCACGTTTTTCTTTTTTTCAGCTTTTGCCACATAAGCAACTCCAGTTGGTGGAACAACAGTGACTTGTTCCAACAGCTCCTGCAACACCTGCAACTCACGCTTATCTTCTTCAGCAACTTGTGAATTGCATCTCTTGATCTAACTCTCTTTCATGTTATCCCCATGAACTATTGTGGCTGAAGGAAAGATCAAATTTCTTGACGGAAACTCAAAGAATATCAAAACTTAACGGTATTCTCCATTGTTTCTTTGTCATTTATGTCCCATGAAGAACTATTTCTAAGATTGGCCCTTTGGCCCACCTAGTTAGATTGCATCTTAAATTTTCTTTTTTGTATTGATATTCTATTTAGATGTGCTTAAATACATCACCTCAGTTTTTGAATAACAAAATAGTCGGTATATGAGAGAAGCAAATAAATCAGCGTTACACCACTTTTGCTGCGATCTAGTGAAACCAGGGTTCAAACTCCCGATCTTCCTTTAATAAGAGAAACTACTTGCTATTAAACTACAGACGATAAAAAATATTGTAAGTCGTGCATGCTCTTGCTCTGGTTATGTGACCAGTCGAAGAAGTTACTCCGAGAAGTCAACTTCGCATTAGATGATCTCAGTCAACCACTAAAGAGTTGGATATAGTCTTAGATAGACTTATCTCCTAAACCGATATTTAGGACACAAATATTTGTCATTGATGTAAACTTACAAAACCTTTGAGAGAACTGATTAGAACTTGCAACGGCAGAGAAGGAGCCACGCAAGCCTTCTCAAATATGTGTCTTCGTCAACTTTTCGTTCGATGCTACCCAATGACTAAATTTTTACATGTCTAATTTATTTATTTTTATAGAAAAAAATCAACGGTTTGTAATAATTTTGATATGATATTTATGTAAATGTTATTGTCAATAACATTTTGACAATAACATTTTTTTTTTTTCGTGATTTATGAATGCCTTATCAAAAAAAAAAAAATGTAATTGGCTTTTCTAAGCTTGTACTTGTGACATGTTTCTCTGTCGCTAGTAGCCACTTTGACAATAACAGATGCAAGTTGAGACAAATTTAACCAACCTCCATGCTTTTTGTAAGGGTACGATTATCGTCAATTCTTAACCCAGTTTTCTACAAAAATTTAATATTAAAAAATTGGGGAGAGAGAAAAAGAGAACGGTTCCTAAAATATCTTGTTTTTTATTTAATCACGAAATTTTTTTATATATTTCACGAATTGAAGCATCTTGAGCACAAAGAGTTCGATGTGCAAACGAGTCTGCCAAAGTATCCGCAGTTTTCGGAACAAAAGAAACAGAAAAAGAAGGAATGAGACTCCGGATATCGGAGATCTCGTTTAAGAGCCGTATCTTAAAGTGAGACTACAAATGTTATTTTTTCATTGGTTAAAAAAATCAAATATATATATATATATATAATTACTAAATCTAAAATAATGATTTTTTTCCCTTTAGAGCATTATTATCGCGAGCTCTTCCACGAGCTCTTACTCATTTTTAATTTAAAAAAAAAAGAAAAAACAACAACCGGCTAAGAGACCGTGCCTACGACACCTTACGGAAGAACCGGTTCTTAAACCGAGCTCTTAACTTCTTTTTTTTGGATCAGAACAATTTTATTTTTAGATCGGTTTCGGTCCGTTTTTCGGCTTTTTTTTTTTGTTTTCCGGTATTTGGATCCGTTACATATTCATTTACGATTTTTGGAGTTTCGAATCCGTTTCGGATCTATTTAAAATATCTCGATCCGAATCCAAAATACCCGAAAATATACCTAAAATACTCGAAAATACCCGAAAATATACGAAAATATACGAAAACATCCGAAACTGAAAGAACCGACCCGAAATAAAATGGGTAACCGAAAATATTTCGGATTTGAGTTCCATTTCGGTATTTAAAATATTTTAATTACAAAAAAAAATTAATTCTTTTTTTTAAGAACCCATTAGGGGTTCTTTCAATAATACTCAAATTATGCTAAGAATCCCTAAAAGGTTCTTAAACTAAATTTACTAATTTAATATTATGTAAAAACCCCTTTTTGAGTAATAATGTAGAAAATTTTAACTATTTAATATTAGGTAAGAACTCTTAGGGTTCTTACCATTGCACATGGTCTTAGAAACTCATATGGGTCTCTTAGAGTTAATAATGGTCAAGGTGTTCAAACTATGGTCTCAAATCGAAAAAATAGTTAAAATTTTTAACATTTTTACCCAAAAAAGGTTAAAACTTAGAATCAATTTAGAATATCCCACCAATGCACATGCACTAGTCGAATGTTGAGTATAATATATGTAAGAGTAAACGTAACTCGTGTTTCAATCAAATTACGACACGAGTACTTAAGAGTTAAATTATGAGCGTGACGCTCGTCCGTTGATTTCTGCGTACTTAATTTTCATATAATAGTTTGTTTTAGTATATAGTATGTATAGTGTCACACCTTCCCTATGTATAGTGTCAAAACCATTAGACTACTACACATTGTTGTTCGATTTCAAGCTCCGTGAACTAACAATTTCCACCTAAAGAAAATGGTCTCGACCATATCTTTGTCTTTCTCACCACCGGTTATATCCGAACGGGCTGTTTCTGGTTCGTTTCTTCCGGCCAAACCTGGGACTCTCCCACGGCTTACTCACTCCTTCTCGTCATTTAGTGATTTCAGCCTACGCAGGAGAAGTGGCAGGTATGTAATGGTAGCTTACTCAACGGGAAAATTAGGATGCCAGTTGAGAGATGGAAACATTTCTTTGTTACCATTTGCCGGAGATCAGGCGAAAATCGACACATCTCGGGTTCTGTCTGCATTGCTTCCTTTCGTCGTAGCTTTCACCGCCTTGGCTGCTCTTTTCTGCCCTTCTACTTTCACTTGGTACAAAACTTAAACAAGAAACGTTTTGAGTTTCATTTCTTTTGGGGATGAATATGAATTATAGCATTATGTTTTCAGGGTAGCTAAAGAACTATATGCTCCTGCTCTTGGAGGGATAATGTTATCCATTGGAATCCAGCTTTCGTTCGACGATTTTGCTCTTGCATTCAAAAGGTAACTTACATTTGCTTTTCTACTCCTAAAAATTGGCTTGGACATTTGGTTATATCTTTGTTATATAGAATTCAAATATCAATTTATACTTTAAGGTTGGTGTTGGTTTGATAGTGAGAGTTCTGCTCTGTTTATTGCAGACCATTGCCACTTTCTATTGGGTTTTTTGCTCAGTACGTTCTCAAACCGCTCCTCGGGGTTATAGTTGCTAAGGTATTTGGGATGTCTCCGACGTTCTACTCTGGTTTTGTGCTCACATCTTGTGTGGCAGGAGCTCAATTATCTAGCTACGCAAGTTTCCTAAGCAAAGCGGATGTCGCTTTGAGCATTTTTCTCCCTAGCTCTTCTACTGTTGCCTCTGTGATCTTTACCCCTTTGCTCAGTCGTCTACTCATTGGATCGGTCTTTCCTGTCGATCCTATAGCCATGTCAAAGTCCATACTTCAGGTAATGTAAGTTTCTTCTGTATCACTTGCAATCTTCTTTGGTTCTTGATTGGTTAAACTATATGTAGGTTGTGCTTGTCCCCGTGGCTCTTGGGCTCGTGTTAAATACCTACGCAAAGCGTATAGTCACCTTTCTTCGACCCGTCATGCCATTTGTTGCGACGGTATGCACTTCGCTGTGCATCGGGAGTCCGCTTTCGATTAACCAAACTCAGATTCTTTCAGCAGATGGTCTTAGTTTGATTCTTCCGGTTGTGACATTTCATGCCGCAGCATTTGCCTTGAGTAATTCGATCAGTTTTCGATTGGAATAACCTTTGCTTATGAGTAACAAAAGTGATGATTAACAGAATCCAAATTCTTTATTGCTCTTATCAGACAAGAGGAAGAAGTTAGCCGAACGATATCACTTTGCACAGGAATGCAGAGCTCGACTTTAGCAGGCCTCCTCGCAACCCAGCTTGCTCGGTGGTCGCGATGGCCATCATGGGACTCTGCCTTGCCTCCTTCTGGGGCAATGGGTTTCGAATTAGAGACATTCCATCGCGACTTAAACCACAAAGCAGTGGCTCTATAGCAGAAACATGAGCACTAAGCAAATATCAACATAATAACAGAGCAGTAAGCATGAACCTGCACCTGGACATCTTTAATGCAGCCCAAATATCTACACTAAACCGCACTCTCTTCTGATGTACAAAGGCTTTGGGAGGTTACCGATAGCTAGCAAAATGTAATGCTCTAAAAATTAAGCTCTATATACCAGAACATTTAAACAGAACCACAACAGGTACTTTCCATCCGTAAAGCTACAAATCGCAGATTTCACTACCGGGCTTAGTGGTCGTGGATACTAAGGTTCTCTAGATGATGCTAAGCCAAATGGTTTCTAAAGCACAAGCCTTTCCGTTTCCCAGACATTCAATCTTCAACATCACCAAGCTAAAGGTAACAGTGTTTCAAAATGAAATACATTACGAAAACTGCAAGAAAGAAAACCTTACTCGG
This sequence comes from Anastatica hierochuntica, assembly GCA_900406275.1. Lineage (NCBI taxonomy): Eukaryota > Viridiplantae > Streptophyta > Magnoliopsida > Brassicales > Brassicaceae > Anastatica > Anastatica hierochuntica. Next base: position 8,674 of record OVAN01007676.1, on the reverse strand, counting down.
GCTTCGGCTTTAACTAACATGTGGATTAACCATGTCCCAAAGTTTAAAACTTTATTTCACAACTTAGACTTAAACCTAACCATAAGGACCAGAAGGGTTCATCTGATCATCTCCTATCCACTCTCAGACATACAAAACTACTTCTGTCAATACATATTGAAACAACAATCTCCAAGCTTTCGCATTGAAACCAAGTTTCATTCAACACAGAACATAAGAAGAGAATGAGATATTTTGACACAGAAACTTCAAGAGTCCAATAACATTTATCATTACCTTAAACTTCCAAATGGTATTGTCACTATAGACAACATAGATAAAAAACTGAGAAAAGATCAAAAACCTGATAAGATCCATAAGCTTCGCATCACTTCATAAGCAGAGAAGTGTGAAAGTGATTCAACTATCCTCTGCTATTGTTCAGAATCGAACCCAAAGTTCCAAGAACAGCAAAAGCAAGCAAAGGGCTAACGTCAAGAGTATCAAAGACTGGAGGGATGATGTTTCTGAAGAGATTAAGATAAGGATCACACAGATCTCTAATGGCTGACAATGGCTGACGATCCCATGGAATGTTCGGGAACCAACTAAGCAAAACTCTAACCATCAGAACACCACTGTAGATATCGAGCCACTTCGATAGCCCCGCCGCGACAACAGTGAGCGGCGTGTTTAGATACCCGGCGGGTCGATCACGAAGCGACGCGAAGAACAACGGACTCGCCGCTCGGAAAGATGTTTGAATATGTGGAGCTAGGTTTACCATCGCGACGGAGAGGTTTTGGATTAGGGATTTGGCTGCGATTCCAGCTAGAATCGCGAGGGTGGTGATCGACTTTGTTGAGTCGGAGAAAGGAAATCGAGGAGGCGGCTGAGTGGTGAGAACTGGAGCGGAGGAGGTGACGGCGGAGGAGGTGACGGCGGAGACGGTGGTTCTAGGGTTGTTGAGGGAGAGACTGAAGGAGGGTTTACGGGGAGTGGAGAAACGGAGAGAAGGATTACGGAGGCGGAGGAAAGGAGCCAATCTAGTGTTGACGAGAACTGAAGGGCGAAGAGCGAGGCTGGTGGTGGTGGTGGAGGAAGCCATCTTCTTCGATGCTCGGCGCCGGAGACGATAGACGAAAGGATTAAAACTCGCGTGAGAATATCGAAATTAAGCTTTTTTGATAATAAAAAAAGAAGATAGAGAATTTTTATGAATTGCCAAAAATAACCCCAACTTTCGAATTTTAAGCAAAAAAAACCTTAACCTCTAATTTTCAATTAGAATTGATAATTCTCATAATTATTTTTTTGACCAAGTCAGTCATTTCTCTCCCACAGAAAGTAAATCTTTTGAGTTTTTTGTTGTTTAGACTTAAAAGTTAAGAATTTATTGGGTAATTTTCTATTTTAGTAACTATAAATGTATAATATTTAAATTGTGAGATATAACTTGTATTGAATTTTTTTTTGATATTGCTAAATTTTTTAATCAAATTAACCCATCAATAAAATGCATTTTGATAAATATTATATGCTTGGATTCTCGGGTACATTTGGAAAATTCGAAATTATCTGATGTTTTCTAATGCTTTAGCTACTGCGGAAGATACATGCTCGTGAATGGTTGATAGCTCAATAGGTCCGTAAGTCTAGGCCTACTATTCGCTGTCACCAGGAGCTTATGTACGGTGCTAAATGTATTGTGGACGTAGTTTGGAATGCATCATCTCTTACTTGTGGTGTAGGTTGGTTATTCCGTTCGAATATGGACTCTACTATCGGCGAATTTACTGATGCTAAAGCTAATGCGCATTCTGCTCTCATCAGAAACATAGGCTACGTTTAGAGCAATGGAGAAAGCTCTTCTGCAGAGTTTGTTTGATTTACAAGTCATCTCTGATTCTTAGGTGCTCACCAATATCGTTAATCGGGGAGAATCGCATAATGACATCCACTGGATCCTCAGTGATATCAGAGATCTAATTCATTCGTTTTCATCTATTTCGTTTGTGTTTGTTTTGCGTATTAATAATGCCTTAGCAAATTCTTTAGGTAAACACGCTCTTTTGTCATTATCTACTTCACGTTCTAAAATTTAATAAAGTTTTCATATTGTGACCTAAATTTTTTTTTTTAATCTAATTTCAACAAAGAGTGTATCATTTAATAGTTATATTAGAAGAAAGTCTTAAATTTTTCAGCTCATATGATAAATTTTTACAGAAGTATACATCATAAAACAAAATCTAGAAGAGTCGTTGAGTCTTAAATATGCTTGTCCCGCCCCACCGCGGGTTTTTTTCATTTGAGTCGTTGCGGATCGTACCGCCGCGGACCGCGGTCTTTTGAAGTGTTGATCAATCCCGACCCGCGTCGGTCCGTAGGTCATCGAGATTAGAAATTTTTTAACTATACACTAGTAAAATTAGAATGGTCCGCAGTCGCCTTAACCATCAACGACCAAATTAACTTGTTGCTTTTTCTTTTAGTTTGTTGTTTATTAAGCTATGTGAGCTTTTATTTCTTTGGTTTGATAATAAGACGTTTGGTTTGTTGGTTTCTCATAAATTATTGGATTGCATCTTCATTACATAAAACCGAAGAAGAAGGTATTGGGCAGTCCTATATAGTATGTATAATAATTTTGCTCTTGTTTACTATAGCTTACAATCATGTGTAATTTGACTCTGTGCAATTTGACTATATTATCTTTAGTATGCTATCTTAAGAAAGTGATTTTTTAAAGATGTTTCTTTTGTGTATACCATTATTCAGAACAAAAGCAAATAAAACCAAACACCAAATCAAGATAAAACATCAAATTTCTTCTTCTTCTTCATCATTGATAATGGATTCAAATGATGGTAGTCATGTCATGAACCATCATAATTTTTGTTAGGAAGGTTAATTGAAAATATTGTCTTACACCGAAGTGGATTCTTTCAAAGAATGTGATATGGTTAATTTCTTTTAAAACGAAAAATAAGTTTAAATTTGATAACTTTCATCACAAATTTCATTAGAAAAACATTTTTTGCTTATCAAAGTGTCAAAGAGAATAATTTTAAAATGAAAAAATACCTAAAGTTTAAAACATACATAATATAACTAGAAATCCACAAGATCACTAGTACACTCAACCCGCGGTAACCCGCGGTCTAGCCCGCCAAAACTCGCGGGCCATACGGGTCTAGCCCGCATGACCCACATTTTTATGGACAATTTTTAACGTGTCCAAACCCGCCCCACAACAATAATACTTGGGTCTAATCTGCGGGTTGCGGTCCACATTGACATCTCTAGCTTGAATATTTAAAATGAATGGAAAAATTAGGTAAATGAACTCATAAATCTCCAAATTTATTAAGAATATTTGAGAAAACAGACTAGTGCGTTGATATTTAAGTGATGACAATCATTAATCAACATTACAAAATTTGTCTCAATATTTTTGAAAAATATTTTCCTCTCGTGATTCATTAATATAATCTAAAGCAAAGTTTTTATCATCAAATCAGAAATGAAAATTTAACAAAAAAAAAAAAACAGAAATAAAAATTGTGTCTTTCACATTAGCATATAGGAGAGAAGTCATATTTTTTTCTAGTCCGAAAATTCTTTTATTCAATAAATACATCAAAGACAATAACAAAAATCTTAAAAGACGACAGCAAAACCATTAAAGATATGATCTAACAAATAAGACTTGAAGAGAAATCAATGATAAATATCACACCGATACGTAAGTTAGGTTTTTGCCAATGCATTAATATTAATGTTAGAATGATCTTGTTTCGCATTTTTGATAACATTGACATTAGTGCTTTCTCACATCACAATGAGTTTCAATCACGTTTATTGTCTAGACAAAAGCTCGTTAGGTAAACATATTCTTTTTTCTTTGGTTAAATCAGTTCCAGAAGACTCTACTTCACTGAAGTTTACTGTCAAATTCGTCGAACAACCTACGATAACCATAACGACGAAGATCGGAAGATCGGAGCAAAACGGATCTATCCTAGATTACAAAAGCCAAAAGAAAACAAAAATATCTTGGGAACCATAAAAATCCAACAAAAGGAAAAGCAATACGAACAAATAAAGAAAATGAAAAAAAACACGGAAGAGAGACACCAACGTCAATGACATGGAAGTCATAAATGCGGGAACGAAGAATTTTCTTCGACTTCCTCTCTTACTGGACGCTGGACGCTCCTTAGAGTTTGTCACACAACTTTTAGCATTACCCTACTTATCTTCTGAGAGTTATTTTGTAAAGTTTTGAGTTCAAATATTCTCAATAAATACTTATCTTCTCTTATCATCTTGGGAGTTCTTACTTTGACTTTCGTACCATCCATGTTTCTTTACTTGTTGGACATTAGTTTTTTTATTCCAGGGATATGTTTGTTATCCGCTGGCTTATGTCTCCGGAGAGATCATGTTCTCTGCCGGCTTTTGTTGATGTTTTTGATGTAAGTATGGGTTGATCTCTTTGGATTGGTTTCGTTTCTTGTATTGTCTTGGTTGTACTACTATTTAACTTTTTAATATTATCAGACGACAAAAAAAAAGAAAATTTTATTTCTTATGCCTTAGGGTCTGAATGGCGACGGCGGTTTTAAGATTGCGGAAAAAGCGGATTTAAACTGTGGTACGGTTCAACTGCGGTATGTGTGGAATGCGGGACAAGTGCGGTTATTGCAAAGTAAAGCGGTACGAAGTAATGTTGATTGGTGAAAAACAATTTACGGTGCGGAATAAATGTTTTCGGGTGTTTATGATAAGTTTGGATATTTTACAATATTTTGAATTTTTTTAGATATTAATCTAAAATAACTAATTTATTAACTATATAATTATAGTTCGGGTATTTTTGGATATCCAAAGTATTTTTGTTTGGGTCGGGTTCAGTTTTTCTGATTTTTAAAATTTCATATCCGTTCGGATATTTTTCTAGGTTCAATTCTGATTGATATCGTTTTTTATGGATTATATTCAGATTTTTCGATTTGATTTTTTTACACTTCCTTATATATACACATACATAAAAAACTTCACTTAAAATCTGAATAACGCATCAAACTATTAGCATATGCAGTTTTTGAGTTTTTCTTCGTAAAAAAAAACGCACTTCTTATTATAATTATTTTACTAAACAATGCACCACAATATTCATTTCTTTATGATTGGTGTACAACAGTGGAATCCACCAAAAAACGTACCGCGTTTCCAAATAACACCATCGCCATTCAATACCTTAAATTTGTAAAGATCTGAATTCTTTTTTATTACGTGACTACGAAAATTAAGTTCTTTTGAGATTTTCATATATGTCAAAAAAAAATCTAAAAAAGAAGGGATTTCTGAATATCAACAAGCCCTTGAATTCATTGGAGTTCGAGCATAAATCTTATTCTGGAGAGGAACAAAGTCAGATATTTTGTCTCTTCAAAAGTTTTCAATGAACAGAAATATAAAGGACGTATAAAATATATTATGTTGCGAAAAAAGACTAAAACAAATAATACACATCCTAGGTCTAAGGTTCGTATGAATCAGGAAATCTACACTTTTTTGGGTCAGTCACGAGACTTGTGTTTTTGGACTTCTCTCTCAACACTTTTCAGTCTCACAAAATAGAGAGTTCAATATGTTACTTTTACATGAGTGGAGAGACTTATATCCGATGTGGTATATTTATACCTAATACGCACTTTCGGAATGATGGCTCTCTTCGCCAGAGATCTCGGTATGTTCGATAATAGATCGATAGACCAATTTTGGATCAGATCAATTGGATCAGATTGAATTGTGTGGATCTGGGTTATGATATCATGTTTAGTTATATGAGCTTCCAACTCAAAACCAATTGGTAATGAGTGGAGAAGTCCATATCATTTATATATTAATTAGTTACGATCCTTCTAACTTCCGATGTGAGATATTTATCTCTAACACAGTACTAGTAGTTATTAATTTACCGTCACTTTCATAATTTTCTCATTCAATAACCACTTAACTCTACCAATGCTTTCGAGTTGGTTCTGTTGTACCCTTAGTTCGATTCTCATTGGAAGAGATATTTTACGTCATGTTATTCAATATTAACAAAGTCTGGTCGCGGATCTAGTGGGAGATTAGTGGGTCTTGCAACATGTTGCGGGTTGCGCGAAACTTATACCAAAAGATTTTGCTCACCGGATAGGGCAAGCGTTACAACGAACCAAAACACGTGGTCCTAATAGTAGAAAGGATTGGAAAAGATTGGATCGCAATTTTCCTCTAGATAATTCGATATGTTTATTTTCGAAAAAGGTTTCGAGTGTAGTTAGAACTATTTGGTTACTAGAGTAAAACAGTAAAAAAAAAAAAAGTCTGGATCCGCTTGAGATGTTAGAATAAACAAATGAGAGGAAGGAGCACATAACATTCAGTAACACTTTTAATGATCCTAATGAAACAAAATGTCTTTAATGCTTATTGTCATATATGAAAACAAAAACAAAAGAGAGAAGGTCTATAATTTACGAACATATCAAAACTCTAGTTCCATCATGTGATCTTTTCTTGACTTATGTCTTAAATTGGACCACACATTGCCATGTGAGCGGCTTTTAAACACACATGCATGCTTATACAAACAATCCACTCAACGTTATCATCATCATCAACACGTACCAATAAGAACCTAACATATTGTATTATCCCATGCAAGATGAACTAGTAATGAATAAACTTTTAACACTAAACCAAGAAGAAACTAAAATAATTAATATTGACCAAAACATCTCATTCAAAAAACAAAATGCAATAAAGTCGATACAAAAATCGTAACGAAACGGCACAAAAAGATGAAGATTATGATTATGACTATTATTATCGGTGACAAACACATCTGTAATGATAAGCACTGTTGATAGGGTCATTGCCTTCAACGGGAACTTGTTCAGCTCTGCATTTGTATCTGCATCCTCTACATTCGTTGTAAGTACAAGTTGGTGCTGTAGACCCAATCATATTCCTTCTTCTTGAACTCTGCTTTCGAATATTGTCAAATTTAACATACATAAAAACTATATATTAACATATAACTATTCATCGGTTATGTATTTGATGTAACAAAAATCGATTTTATTTCGTAGTTACTAATAAGTAATGAGAATTTACCTGGATATGTATTTGTGAGGGGAGAGAGACAACATCTTCCATAGAACCAGCTCTTGAGGCTAATTCAAATTAAAAAAATTCACACAAACGAAAGAGTTTAAAAAAAAATAATTAATGTAAATAACAAGTGTTATCAAAAGAGATATAATGCATCAAACTGAAAAATGATAAGTGTTATAACATGGAATTAAGAAGACATAATACGAAGGAGAGGAGGCAAAAGAAAGAGACCTTGAACTACATAATTTCCAAGAAGCAAAGCAAAGAGAAAAAAGAAGCATCGTGGCTTGATGTTCTTCATCTCATGCTTCATTCTCTGTTTCTTCTTCTTGTTGTTCTTCTTTTTTTTTTGAGTTCTTCTTCTTCTTCTTGCTTTATCTTATGGACCAAATGATTTGGAGAGAGATAAGTTTTGTCAATTTAGCTGTAAGTTTTGTCTTCTACTTATCATCTAATGGTGCGGTTTTTGAACACGTAGAGATAAAGTGTTGAAAAATACAGAGGATGTATGTTCACTTTTAACCCTCAAGATTGAGATATTAATAAACATAATTTAATCTCTTTTTTTGGGTGCACAACATCATTTAATACATCTAACTCTTCTTGTGTATGTTTTATATGCTATGTCCTCCTTTCTTACATCTAGAATTATCTCAACACTTAAGGTGTATCTTATATATTAGGGAAAATTGCAAATATGTCATAATTGTTTCTAATATTCATATTTTCCATAATTTAGAGAATACAATGTCTATTTCGCCCTTATATATATTGGGATTAGGTTTAATATATATATTTAGGGTTTAATTTTTTTTAGACTTAGGGTTTAGAGTTTAATATTTAATTTTTTGGTTTAGATTTAAAATTTAGTAACTAATAATTAAAATTTTAGGGGTAAAATTGTCATTACACACAACAATTAATGTCATATGACGTAAAAGTTTACTGATCTTGACAAAATCAAAAATTGTAAATAAGATTATGGCGTTTCATAAAATTGTCCCTAAATATTAAGTACGAAAGTTTATAAGTATACCATTAATGAAATATATTAGCTATAAAAAATTAAAATATATATGTGTGTGTATATATTCATTTTGATGTACAAATTGAAGAATCTAAGATAAAATATACAATGTCTTTACATGAAACTATCTTGATATCGATATGCCATGTAACAATTTAAAGAAAAATTTTCTAGAATATGATACCTATTTTCGATTGAAATTCAACTAATGATGAACAACTCAATCATCGATTCTAGGGCATAACTCTCCTTGCAACATATTGATCCATGACAAACGATTACATTTGCCCACCACACCTAGGATGCGATAGACAACTCTTCGCACTATTTAAGACACAAATAATTTTACCTACAATACTTTAGACTTCGGTTAAGTTTGCACCCATTAGTCAATAGATATTGCATTTTTTAGGAGTTTTGAACCTCTGTATATGGTGTAAAATGAAAGAAAGGAGAAACTTGAAGAAAGTTTTTGATCTTTTTTTACTGTTT
>OVAN01007675.1:0-18725 GCA_900406275.1 Anastatica hierochuntica | reverse complement strand
AATGACGCGGTTCTCTGATGCTCTCGGTGGTTTCGTATCGCTTCGAAGGTTGTTTCGCNTTTCGGTGGTTTAGTATCGCTTCGAAGGTTGTTTCGCGTGGCCTTGTGAGAGTCGTCCGAAAGCCATTGACGCTAACTTTAGCATTCAGATGCTTTAGTTTCTAGCGGACGGATAGACTTCTTTGAAAGATCATCTAGACCTCAATTGGCTCGCGATCTAGACGATGGTAAGTCAAGATATCGATAAGTCTAGACGATATTAAGTCTAGACGACGGTGAGTTTAGATGATGGTAAGGTTAGACGACGTTAAGTCTAGACAACGGTAAGTCTAGTCGATGCTAAGTCTAAAAGACGTTAAGTCTAGACGTTGGTCGTATTTCCGAGTAAGTCCGATTAGAGATGCGATATTGGACGTTGATTTCGAGATGGCCGTTTTTGACACTAACATATGGAATTACATAATGAGAAGATTATGAGGAATAAGGAACAATATGTAGAATAAACTCTCTTCAAATAAAGATACATAAGAATTAAGTCCCAATCACTGTGTGGTGTGTGTGATTGGGAAAAATCGATTATCATATTAAAAGACTCCATTTTTTAACCATTGTACATGTCCATGAACCAGTGTAGAGCTAGGCAATATATACTTGATATATGCTCTGAATCTTTCTTTGTGCTAATTCGATCTATTAAATTCGAATATTAGTAATTTTTCAGAGCAAAGTAAATCAAAGCACAAATATAGAAAGTCGATATCCGCTCCGGCCTATATAGAAATACATATATAAATAGTTTTCTTTGACAACCACATAATAATGAGGAAGTCACTCCATAATTGATAATCCAATTCGGAGGAGAGGAATCTATAAAAATAAAATCATGAAAGATAATACAGGATCCTCGAGTTAGAAAATCCGCTTGTGTATTCACCGTGCATGGGATGGTTTGTAGAGAGAAGTTTGGGAAAAACCCTGAAGAAGCTGGAAGTCTTGGATGAGCATATAGAAAGCTGGATAGTCTTCCAGATTTTGAAGAATATTGAAAAGTTCGATACAATATGTCTCGAACACGTGGCAATCTATATTTCTAGACTGAATTTCTGACATTGCCCACAACAGAACTTCCATCTTTGAGTGCAGAGGTGAGAGGCTTTGTCGAAGGCATTTTGCCCCAACTAATATAATCTTATTATCCTTATCTTGACAGATCCAGCCAAGTCCAGAGGTGGGATCGAAATGTTTCCAAGATCCATCTAAATGACATGATAAGCCAGTTGACCTTGTACTCTCTATAATTACCCGTTCTTCGACCGGAGTTGGTACACTCTGCGATTCTTTCCAGGCTTCATAGCCAGTCTCTGCATCTTTTAGGATATCGTTGAGTTCTAATTGTATACCTTGGAATACCTTTTGATTACATGCTTTCCAAATTAACCATGATACCCATGGATATAGTTCATCCTCTACCTTGGTCCTTCATAGGTTTCTACCAAAAGAGATAATCCATATTAATATAGAGTGATTTTTTGGGAAATTCTCCGACCTTTCCGAATTTCTACAGAAATTCCAAATATGCATAATCGACTAGCATTCAAAGAAAGCATGAATAATTGTCTCCTCAGTGGTACCACGTCATTTACACACTTTATCACACTGTACTCCCCTGCTTGTAAGTGATGTTGTCACCGCCAAGATCCCGGTAGTGAGTTGCCAGAGGAAATGTTATATTTTCATAAGACATTTAATTTTCCATGTAAAAGCCTTAAGTGCTTCTAGAATTGGCTCCCATCCATTGTTAGTGATCCGACTTATCTTCGATGAATTAAGGATCCTATACCCTGATTTAACCGTGTATTGACCGGATTTTGTGTAATGTCATACCAAACCATCATAAGTATTGGCCCGACTTGGATGGATACTCTGAATAAGTTCTATATCCTCTAGATCCATAAATTCATGTAAGATTGGCAAATGCCACTCCCTTGTTGAAGGGTAGTGTTGAACTTGTAATCTAGGGTGCTAGACACTTCGTCGACCTCTAGCTGGACGTGGATTTACATATGGGATCCACGAGTCATGCCATGTTGTGGTTTTTTACGTTTAATGGATGGACATTCTTGAAATATTTTCCTCGTAGCACGCAAGCAACTAGCGACTTCGTAAACTGTATTAGTCTCTATAATTGTTTGGCCAATAAAGTCATATTAAAATCTTCTAGAGATTTAAAACCTATACTTTCGTCCTCTTTTGGAATACATAATTTGTCCCATGAAAACCAATTGAGACCGCGGTTATCCATTGGAGCTCCTCTAGAATTCGGATATCGCTATAGTTAACTTCGAAGACACTTCAGAAAGCATAAAAAATAACATGACATAGTTGAGTAGCGCAAGAGCAACTGATTTTATCAGGATTTTCTTGCCCCCTTGTAGGAATTTGGACGATATCTATTTATTCTATCTCCTAACCGCTCTTTAACATAATTAAAGATCTGACTTTTGCGACTACCCAAACTTTAAGGGATTCCTATATAATTCCCCGTTCCCCCCCCCCCCCTTCCTTTGTGATTCCCAGTTGAGCCTTCACCAAGTCTTTAGTTTGTTCGGGAACATTTTTTCCATACATAACTAACGACTTGTCAAAATTTATTGCTTGTCCAGAGGCAGCCCCATAGTCTAGTAGTACATCCAATATGGTTTGACACTACAATGCCTCTGCCTTGCAAAAGAATAGGCTATCGTCAGCGAAAAGTGAATGAGAAATCGTTGGACTCTGCTATGCAATCTTGATCCCCACTAAAGCATTAACAATTTCTTTTCGTTTATATTTGCGATTAGTACTTCTATGCATATGATTAAAAGATATGTGATAAAGGGTCACCTTGTCTTAGACCTCTCTAGGAAAAAATGTTCCTTGTCGGTCTGCCCTTAAAGAGGACTTTAAATGACATTGATCGAATACACCACATTGGCCAGGATACCCATGTATGTCAAAGCCTAGTTTCTACATAACCGCTTCCAAAAAAGACAATTCGATACGATCATAGGCTTTAATCATGTTCGTCTTTATTGCCATAAATTCATACATGCATTTCTTACCAGTATGTAGGCTATGAAATATTTCCTAAGCAATTAATATATTATCCGTAATTAACCTCCCATACACAAAGACCCATTGTGTCTATGATATGATAGATAGAAGGAGCTTCTTCAGCCTTAGGCATAATATTTTTGAAATAATTTTATAACCCACATTGCGTAAGATTATTGGTCTAAGTTTCGACATTCTCTTAGGTTGATTTGTCATTGGGATTAGGCAAATGTTTGTCTTGTTTAAACGTTCATTAAACCTTTTTGACTTGACAAAATCTCTAACCAACTTGACCAAATTTTCCTTTAAATTCCCCCAATAACGTTGAAAAAATAGAGTCGTCATCCCATCAGACTCTGGAGCATTCTCAGGATGCATAGCAAAAATTACATATCTTACTTCCATCTCCGTTATGTCCCTAATTAATGTTTAGTTCATATTATTTGTAATGATTGGGCCATCTTTCTCAACAACCCGAGATAAATCGCCTGTCACAGTTGGTCTGAACAGGTCGTTAAAATACTCTACCGCTATATTTTCCATTACTTCCGGTGATTCCTCCCATGATCCTTGTTAATCGAATAATCCTGATATTTGATTTTGTGCCCGCCTTTGTTTAGTTGAGACAAAAAAGTATTTTGTGTTTCTGTCTCCCTCTTTTAACCATATATTCATGTTTTTTTGGTTTCCGGTAATTTTCCTCCTCCTTATAAGATTCTTGAAGCTTCTTCTTAATTTCAATGATGGTACCATTTGGTACCGAGTCGTCATTTTGAGCTTCTACCAGTTTTGCCTTTAGTGCTTCGATATTTTCTTTACCTGGAGGGACATTATTTTCCTCCGCCAGGAAATAGAGTTTCTACAATTTGTATTTTATCCACAAAGGATGGTACCCAAAAATTCCTCGTCTGTTGCCGGCCACTGGTTATTACCTCTGCAAAGCCTTCCTTTCCTATCCATCTTTTGTCAAACCGGAATTTTTTTTAATTTTTTCCTCTTTATAGTTAGATTTTAACAAAATTGGCTAGTGATCAGACCTTATCCTCGCTAATTATTCGACTTTAGAGTGTCCAAGAACATGATGCAAATCTTTGTTACCTACTGCTCTATCCAATTTGCATCGAACGTTCTGTTTATTTTGCATTCCTTTCCAAAACAATTGATCCCTGACACGTGGAAATTTTGTCATTCCACAATGACTTAGCATCTGATTCAAGGGGAAAAAGATGTCGNTTTTCCCCCCCCCCCCTTTCTTCTCGTGATTTCTTGTTAATTTATTGAAATCACCAATTATAAACCAAGCTATTGATCTTTGCTTTCCTATTTCTATTAATTTTTCACAAACTTTGTATCGATTCAAAGTTACCAGTTCGACATATACAAACGATATTGAAACTTTAAATCCATAGATCGAGGCGTTAACATCAATAATACAATTAATAGAAAAAATAATATCTAGTTTTATTTCATTATTGTAAAAAACATCAAGACCACCACTTGGTCCTAAAAGATCTACCGTACACAAATTATTAAATCCAAATTCTAATTGAAACATTTTTAAATAAATAGCAGATTATTTAGTCTTTGATAAGAACACAATATTAGGTCTAAATTTATTCCAAAGATCTCTCAATGTATCAGCGTTTAAGTCACTCCCTAAACATTGACAGTTCCAACTCATGATCTTCATGGGTGAATCGATGGTTATAGGGGAGCTATCCTTCCTTCTTCATCGTTTTGGATGGCACTGTGACCCGCCTGCCTCCTTTAGCCTAAATGTCGCTTTTTGTCCCTACAATTTGAGAAGATGTCATGTTAGAAATATGTGATTTCTTAGCAGTTTTTCCATGAGTTTGCCTACGCTTTTGAAGTGATCCCAATATCATCATATTCCACTTGGGAATACTTATTACTTTTATTTTGCTTTGGACTCTTCCTACACTTATCCAAAGAATTATTATTAGGTTCCAATTTAATATTCCTCATGTCCATAACAATTTTCTCTAGACTTATAAGAGGACTAGGGTCATAAAACTTAGTACCTTCAACACATTTGATCGAAGAATCTTCTGACCCCTTCTCACTGACCAACCCGATCTCTTGAACACAATTAATAACACCCATATCCTTAAGACTAATCTTCTCATCCTCCACTACTCTCCTATGCCAACCAATTCCTCCTCTAAATTTATCAAACTCGTGCCTTTAGCAACACTCTCCACTATCTCCTCATTCAGAAACTATCCTTCTTCAACCAAGAAGTCATCCTTTTCAACTAAACTATCCGACATTAAAACTCCATCACAACCATTATCACTACCTTCAGCTATATCAATAGCCTTTCCCTTATCAAAACCATTACCACTTGACTACCTTTCGGACCTGCTTCCAAGGAGTAGAGGGGTCTTGGCCAGTTTGATTGGCATCGGTTTTGTGCAGAGGACGAGGCTCCATCCTTTTGTCTTGTATCGTTGAAATTCTACAGAGAACCTCCATGTTTGCAACTCTTAGGCCTGTAGATCCGATGAGTTCCTCCCAAATCATCACGCCTCATTACTTTCATAACATAAGTTTCTTTGTCGGTACTTTTGTTATCGTCCTTATCCTTGAGTTTCCCATCTCTCGTTTGAGAATCGCTCTCTAAACTGTCAATTAACTCCATATCTAATGCCCTCTTCACCGGTAATCTTCGTGAAACCTCTCTGGCCACTGCTTCCCATGTCGAAACTCCAGCCGCATAAATGTGATTTTCTTTATCTTGTTGTTTCCGAGAAGCCGCCATCAGTTCTGGACAAACGAAGACGTCGTGAGTGCGCATGTGACAATTTGTGCAATAACCAAACATTTTTCATACTTCACACTAACTTATATCTCTTTTCCATGGTCAAAAGGCACCACTGTTGTGAAAACGAGTGGTTTAAACCCGTTCACATCAACATACACACTAGCAGAATCAGCATCGAGGTGCTTGTGTTATAGGAAAATAAAGATGGCCACGTGTAAGGAGCTGAGTGGCTAAAGGGGATGCGTATAAGCGCATCTGCATTGGTGAACCCATGGGGGTTCACCAAAAAAAATTAAAAATTGATTTTTTTTATTTTTTTTCCGTTTTTTAAAAAAAAATAAAAAAAAATTAAAATTGGACCAATGGGGACTCGCCACGTGGCGAACCCCTTATGATCCGGGTTCACTCAGAAGAGCTCGAGAGAGCTCGGGTTCCTCGGTTTTTGTGTTTTTTTCTTGATTTGTGTGTGAATCCCGCATTGAACTCTCAATGCGGGTGCTCTAACGACTTCTACAATTAACTTGGGAGACTCTCAGGATTATAACACGTGTCTCACATCGGGGGAGTTTGTTATGAATTAGTTAGAAGCTGAAGAAGAAGAATAAAAGAAGATCGGTTCTCTTTGATTCTTTCATTCATCATTTTCTTCTTAAGAAACACTTCTTTTTCTCAATTTTCTATGTGAATCTCTCTGGAATTCTCTCATTAAACTTGAGTTTACCTTGTATTGAACTTCCATTGGTGAGAAATCAGATTCGTGTTTACATTTGAACATTGATCTGAAATTGATTTTGAATTTGTAAGTTTCCTGTATCAAAGGTATCAAAGCTTCAACGATTCTCGTTAACAATGACGGAAACTCGAGCTCAAGCTCTATTGAAAGAAGTGGTGGTTAGAGAAACGAAAGAGGCCTTGGGGTTTTCTTTAGGGACACAAATTTTTGCAAAACATTAAGGAACAACAAAATTCAGGTTTGAGTTCTTTGTTGGTAATGGCTCGAGTGTTTATAGTGCTAGATCGAATCCATAAGCAGATATAGTTTTAGCTTCAAGTCCTGTAGTAGCTTTTGCTTATACCCAATCTTGTGTTTGATTCAAATCTTATCAATTCAAGGAGATGATGATTCTGCATTTAGAATCTTTAACAGATCTGAACGCATTCATCTTAAGATAAGACCAACAACTTCTTGCTGCTGATACATAAGACTTATTATTTTTTTGGTTGTATCTGATCATCTCTGAGCTTAGCTTATTTGCTCCTCTGTTTGATGTAGATGGTTAAGGAGCTTAAAGCTGGAAGTGGACAAGGTGACCGCGAGTTTAAAGCAGAGGTTGAGATAATCAGCCATGTTCACCATCGCCATTTGGTCTCTCTGGTTGATTACTGCATTTCGGACCCGCATTGATTGCTTATCTATGAGTTTGTTTCGAATCAAACGATAGAGCACCATTTGCACGGTGAGTGGCTTTTTCCTATTTCTGTTATAGATAATACTAGGAACAGAGGAGTTTGAGGTTGATTCAGATGATTACATAACCTCAATTGCAGTTTCTCTCAACAATGTCTATGGCTTTAAAAGCGAGATCGTCACTGCTCTTGTCTTCAAGACTTTTAAGGGCAAAACCTCACAGCCTTTTGGAATGGTGACACAAAAGAAATTCGAACTTCAAGAAGGTAAAGGAGGTAAATTTGCTGGGTTCCATGGGAAAGCTAGTGATGTTCTTTATGCTCTTGGCGCTTATTTTGCTCCAACAAAAACTTCGACTATTCCATTGACTCCTTCTACGGCTAAGAAGCTACAAGCCAGAGGTGGAAATGAAGGAGCTTCTTGGGATGATGGTGTCTTTGATGGTGTTCAAAAGATACTTGTGGGTCAAGGAGAGGTTGGTGTTAGCTTTCATCATGTTTGAGTACTAAAGATATATTCCTTGTTTTCTTAATTTTTCTCATTATTTGTTCCTTTTTTTCTCTTTTTGATTGTTTTACGAGTTATATGATTTTTTGCAAAGTCTTAAGAATATATCTTCTTCTTTTTTTTTTTTTAATGTTTAGCTGCTATATTTTGTTGTTCGCATTATGAGCTTGATTGAATATTAGGGTTGTTAAATATGGTAAAACCAATTCGAATTGAACCAACTGAAATTGAGCATACCGAAATGGTTATACCATATAAAATGAAAGTGATTATTTAAAAATTATGGATACGAAGATGATTTGGATATTAACCGAGAAAACCGATTAAATCGATAATTCAAAATTTCAATAATAGTATCTAAGATACACTAAAATTTGAAATAGTCTATATATCATGAAAAATATAATTTTAAAAATTTCAAGTATTTTATTTACAATTTGAAATATGATTTTTGCGGTTTATCTGTTTTTAATGTTTTCACATATTTTGCGGTTTATGGTGTTTTTACTTATTTACGATTTTTGTGGGTTTTCCGGTTTTTGAGATTTTCGCGGGATCTTACGATTTTTGCGATTTTTATGGTTTTAATGATTTCCCGTGTTTTACTGTTTTTGCGGGGTATAAGATTTTGCGGTTTCTACGGTTTTTTTGGTTTAACGATTTTGCGGTTTCTGCGGAGTTTTAAGGTTTTTGCGGTTTTGTGGTTTAACGATTATTACAATTTTGCGGGTCTTACGGTTTTTGGGTTTTACGATTTATGCGGTTCCTGCAGGGTTTTACGATTTTTACGGTTTTTACGGGTTTTGTGGTTTTTACGGTTTTAATGATTTCCGCGGGTTTTACGATTTTTGCATGTTTTACGGGTTGTGCGATTTCTGCAGGGTTTTACAATTTTTACGATTTTATGGGTTTACATTTTTTGCAGATTATGCGGGTTTTACGGGTTTGCGAGTTTTACAGTTTTCGGTTTTTATTATTTTGTGGTTTTTATGGGTTTTTTTTGGTTTACAAGGGGTTCTACAGTTTTACTATTTTAACGGTTTCCACGGGTTTTACGATTTTGGCGGATTTTATGTTTTTTGTGAATTTTACGATTTTTGCGGTTTTGTGGTTTTTACGATTTTTGCGGGTTTTGACAGTTTTTGGTAAGCCATAAACAACAACTAAAAACGTCATTTACAAAGAGGTCTTCCAGAACATACACTGGTGCCGATACAAGCTAACTATACAAGATGGAAGACGCATTAGTCGCATAATTTTTTCGGGTTTTTAGAGATTGAAATGTCAAACAACAAACATTGTTTTTTGTTTTTTGCACTTTGGATATTAAATTGTTACTTTTTTACGTTACATTGAAGTCAGATGAAATGATTACCACAATTATTTGGTTTTTAGCGGTATTCAAAAAATATCCGGGCCCGTACGACGCACGGGCGAATCATCTAGTTACTGTGATATCCCCTGTCCAAAAATGATACTAGTGCTTCTCAAAGAAAAATAATCCAACCGTAAGATCATACATGCAAATATCAGTTGTCCAAATCTCCATTCTCATCTATTTAAGTTTTTATAATTTTGTATAAATAAATTTTCATTTTATAAAATTTAAATATTAAATATGGTAATTCCATTATGATTGATGGAAGTATTTCATGTATCAACTATGTAAACTTAATAATTTTTTTTAATTAAAATTATATTGTGAAAATTTTAAATATTAAATGTAAAAAATTTAATTAATAATTAAAAAGTAAATCACAAAAGAAAAGAAAAATTTTGGTAATAAAAAGTATGTTATTATACTATTTTATTTAATTACTAATGATATAATTAATTTTTGATTTATAAAGTTTTATATATTAAAATTACTTATTTATGATACATGCAATTTCAAATAATTAATAGCTAGTTTTAAATTGGGTCTCTTATAACATGGACTATAATTACATGAATTATAATTTCAAAATCTAAATTTATAATAATAATTTTTCATATATATATTTATCCGTGTATCACGCGAGATCTTATCTAGTTACTTATAAAGTTGCAAATTAAGAAAGAAATCTTAAAAATATATGAAAATTTTTATAAAATCTGTATCATTTTTGTTACATTTTATTGTCAAATTATTTTTAATTTATTTTAAATTTAGGAACGCATAATTTTATTTAATTTTACTTGTTAGTTTATATTATGTATGAAATTATTTGTAATACCTTTCTCAATTGTATTTGTAATAGAAAAATCGATGAAATATCCGCGAATACTTGCAAATCGTTTGAATATTCATATTTTCTAAAGCAAAGAAAATCATAACGTTATGTATGCGTTAAAAATGGAGCAAATTACAATTACTTAAAATTTTGACGATTATCTTCTTTACGTCCACCCCTTGTCAAAAGTGACGTATAGGCCGAGAAACATTGTGTAATCATCATGAACTTAACAAAAACAATGAAAGGCAAGCAAGCAAGTTTGTGGAATCTTCCAACTCGAGAGTTTAGGAATTTGAGAAATAAAAGTGTACTTGAGAGGATGAGCCATGGTTAACATCACTGTTCCAACATACACATTCATGTTGATCTCCCCTTCCATTTCGCACTCAAATCCTTGCAATGCACCATCACTCCAATGGTGGTTCCTATAAAGACATAAGTTGTATTTGCTCAGGGATAATTTCTTCTTCCGTTGGCAAAAGAAATGTATTTTAGGACTTCTTCTCTCATCTCATCCTCTTGCGCCGATAAAGCTAAAAATTTTCAGGCTTAAATAGTTAAACTCATCATGATCTTTCCAAAGATCTGGATCTCTCATTACAGCATAATCATTAACAAATATTTTGTTTTAGAGTATATCAAACCCTTCGATATGACATCTTTCTCCGAAGATCCTTACAATAATAGGTGTTGATGACATTACAAGAAAACAATTGATTTGTAAAGGAAGTAATCCTCATAAATCACTCCACGCAAACGGGTTGAGGTTGCAAATTCCTCGTAAAATTTGTGAGGAATGATTTTCGTCGCAGATTAATCACATTGCGACTAATCTGTGAGAAAAGGAAAATGCTCGCAAAACAATAGCAAATCATTCCAAATATTTGTTACTAATTTGAGACTTCATAATACATATACTGGCAAATCAGTCGCAATATTTTTCTACTGATTTGCGAATACTCCTAACAATTCAATAGCAGATACATATAAAATATTTTTAATTGAAATATTTAATTATTTAATTTATTTTATGAATATAAAAATTTATGATAAAATTATAGTTTAATTGTTTTTAACACAAAAACATAAAATAAAAATCTACAAAATCTAAAATTGAAAAAAATGTCTTGATCCTCATTTTGCTCCATGGGTGGATCTTGCTGACCGGATTGTTGGCCTTGTGTAGCAGATGGTTTCGCAGCTGAATACATCTCTTCCATCATTCTGCGCGGATTAGGATCCTTGTCTGCAATGTGAGCAAAGAGAAGCTCGTGGCAATTGACCTTTTGCTTGTAGAAATCCAGCTCTATTCTTTGTTTCTCGAGCTGATCATACGCTTCCTTCAATTGCGTCGTTATAACAGTCGAATCTGAATGATCCTGATTAGAGCCTAAAGAAGCCGAAGAAGCCTTAGCCTCAAGTTAGTCAACTCGAAGATCTTCCCTCTGTTACGAAGGACAGTCTATATACAAATTTAATTTCAAACAAAGAAATATTAATAATGAAAACATAAACAAAATAAAAAAAAATAAACTTTAATTATACTAACCTCGACGAAGATCTTGTTCTTCTCGAACTAGTTTAGCGGACATGATTGGATAGAGCTATATGGATTGTCACTTTGGGACTGCTCCACCCCTTTAAGTGGAATTTGCGACGAGATAGCATTTTCCTTGCAAATTCGTCGAGAATTTGCAAGGGGGACACATCCCTCGCGAATTACATTTGCAAATAAGCAGTTTTCTTATAGTGTGGGTGAAATCTCAATCCTTCCTTGACGACAACTTATAAAAAAGGCTAGGGAGATTCGTATCTTGAATCGAGCTTGATTTCCCTACAATTGAATCAATTTATTCTCTCAATCTATCAAATCTTTGAGTTTCAAAATCTCAGTCGTGCTCCACTCGATCTTGCAGTAGTACCAAACATTTCTTAGTCAAAGAAACCGATGGTACTCATTTAAGTTCCAGATCA
Source organism: Anastatica hierochuntica (assembly GCA_900406275.1). Classification (NCBI taxonomy): domain Eukaryota; kingdom Viridiplantae; phylum Streptophyta; class Magnoliopsida; order Brassicales; family Brassicaceae; genus Anastatica; species Anastatica hierochuntica. The sequence continues at coordinate 6,743 of OVAN01007675.1, read as the reverse complement.
ACCATGAAGGAGAGAAACATTTACAATGAACAAAAAACTAGACTTGACGAGTCCACGTTCTCTTATATTCAGTATTGTTATCTTCACAAGCAGCCAAAAATACGTCTAAGATCTCGATACCTTGACGAGTCCACTTTCTCTACATATTACACAAGAAGCTTCTCCAACACCTCAACATACTCGAGAGAAACACCCATTAATTCCTTCTTGAATAGTGAGACCCCAAGCGGCCTTTGCAAGATGGTTGCCAATTAAATTTTCTTCGACAACGCATCTATCTTGGTAACCAATCCCATGAATCTCTCTGGATCAACGTTCTCCTTGTAAAAGTTCCTCCCCATGGGTTACTTGCAGATGTTTTTGTTAGTTAGTTTTATTGCTTCCTTAACAATCTCAATGCGCTCCTTTTTATCGCTTTATTGAGCTGGTTTGAGTAAAATTGACGTACTCATGTGCACGAATCCCTCATTATCTCTCAAATGCCTGAGGACGAAGGAGCTAGGGTGAAGAATGAGTTTTGTCATGCATGTACTATTAGTAATCTTTGTAAGGTGCGACAATGAAGCCTGAAGATCCAAAGAAGAGAGTCTCCTCATCTATAGGGAGGCCGCGAGAAGCGACTTTCACCTTTTGCACCTTGTAGGAACACAATTTCTACAATATGAACAAACTGATAATTATAAGGTAAATAACATCAAAATACCGAAATATGAATTAAGAAAGACAATTTGGAGAGTCGAGACGAATCTTTTTCCTTAACTCTAAAAATGGCCCATTGTGCGACGGTTGCATGATGTCCCCTATCCCATGATACAAAAACATAATTTTTATGATTTGCATAACCTAAAATCATTAGTTTCAAGCCATTATTTGTGTTGTATTCTCGTATAGAAAAACAGAAGGAGAGAGAAGGTAGTGAATGATCAAAATCATCATCATTTATTTCTTTTGAGAGATGAAATATTTTTTATAAATAGAATGATAGAAATTGATAAGAAACTCTCTTTCACGTTTCTTTTTATTAGTGGAGAAATGCCACCAATTAAGACATTAATGAGAAGTGTAATGGTCACTTATTTCTCAACTTAGAGCCAACAAACGTGGGAAAGAGGTAATTAAATTGATCAAGTCAATTTCTCAACTTATTATCATTTTCTAAGTTTTACCAAATTAAAATTTATGTAGTGATCAATTACATCAATAAAAATTGATACAAAATGGTTATTGGATCAAAAATCCACTTATTCGAATCCGCACCAAAATCAAACTCGGTCTAGAATAAAATTCAATTCAAATTGATGCGCATATGTGTTTTGACATGAATTCATTTCTCTCTTCTTATACACCATATTATATATAAATTCTAAACAAACGAAGACTCGGTAAAAGTACGTTAGAGAGTGCAAGTGAAAAACCCACTAAATAATGAGTTTACAACTCACGATAAAGCTAAAAGTTAAGTGGCTTTGGAACTCTATGGAAGATATCCTTTTGTGGGAGAAACTAGTGCGAGCAGCATTGACTATAGCTCGGACACTAAGTTTTGTATGTCATAGTTAGTCGTGTCTTTTAAGAAGAAAGCGACATATAACTATTAAGAAACTTATTTTAAGTTGTGTATCAAATCGACTTAAAGAATGAGTTTGATGAAAACCCACCTACATGATTGGAGTTTCCAAGAAGTAGGTTCAAAGGGAAAACTAAATTAAATTATTCTGGTAAGAGCATTGTGAGACTAAAATCTTTATCTAATTTCTAGGATGATAAAACACTAAAACAATGTTACATGTATGTGATAAGGATATACGTGGGCTTTTCATGATTCCATAATTTTGTCAAGTGGAGTATTCTGATAAAATAAAAACTTATGGCAGATCACTTATGAGTGTGAAATGAGACAATTTCTAGGAGAATGAAGGAAATGTTATATTCTCCAAGTTCACTCATGAAAATAACTAAGCAAGTTCAAAGTCAAAATGAATACAATAGAGAACTTAAATTGTGAGAAAATTAAGTTGTGTTATAATTGTTGTCTAGGTTTACATCAAAGTGTGAGAGGTACAAGACATCATGTTAACCTCTTGGTCGAATAAATATGAAAATTGTTAACAAATGAGTGGTTCAAAGCTGAAAATGCTACCAACTCAAATCTGGTGAATTTTAATTATTTCTATTCATGTCGGTAATTGTTGGAATTTAATTATGACAAAGTGGCCACAATCACATAGTGAACTTATCTGCCATTATTAAATTCGTTTTCATGAGAAATGGAGATATAAAAACCTTATACAATATGGTGTATAAGGAGAGATGAGTGAATTTATGCTAAACCGCACGTGTGCACCGATTCGAGTCGAATTCAGTTTAGGTGAAAATGTGGGTAAATGGATTTTGATATAACAAAAAAAAATTGTAGTAATGTTTAATTATGTAATTGATCCCTACGTAAATTTTAATTTTGGACAAAATTAAAAAAAATCATAATATATTGAGAGATTGACATGATCAACTTAATTGCCTGTAGAAATGTTGGTAAAACTGATACAAACCAAACCAATCGTAACCAAAATAAAATATATGGTACAAATATGGTTATACATATAAAGTGTATGGATGCGATTTTTTAAAGATTGTGGATATGGATATGATTTGAATATTAACCGAAAAATCGATCCCGAGAAACTAATAAGTTCAAAATTTCAATAGTAGTATATAATATAAATAAAATTTAAAATAATCTATATATTATGAACAGTCTACTTTAAATATTTTAAAGTTTTATTTTGCAATAATATAATAATCTAACACCAATGAAAATAAATCATAATTTTAATGTTTTTGTTTGAATATTATTATTATGATAATTTTTAATAACTTTGTTTTATTGTTTGTATCAAGAGGAATATTTATATAAATATATAATCCAATACTATTTTAAGTTTTAAACGATGATGTTAATGTTTTCTATGTTATAATCAATAACCACTTTTACCAAAGCCATATAAAAATTTTAAAATGAAACAACACATGGTTATGGGTTTTGGTTTATAAGCGAATTGAATAAACCGAAAATTGAATGTATTCAAAACAAACCAAGCCAAATTAGATATGATTATAATTTGGTAACGATTTTTCACTAACCGAAAAATCTAACTAAAATGATATTAAGTTTGAACACCACTAATTACCTAGCTCCCAAATTTGTTGGCCCTTAGTGAAGAATTAAGTGGCCATTATCTCTTTCTATTAGTGCCTTAGTTGGTGGCATTATTCCACTAACAAAAAGAAATATGAAAGAGAATTTCTTATTAGTTTCTCTCATTTTATTTATAAACAATCTTCCATCTTCTTAAGAAATCAATGATAAGGTGTCTTGTACAACTCTCTCTTTTCCGTCTCATTCCTTTGCCCCGTCTACCTCTAGCCCTCCTCCGGCTTCATGTTGGATGGATGCATCGTGGGTTCAGGCAGTGGGGAATTGTGGTATGGGTTGGTTATATCGTTCACCTGAGGAAGCCCCAATGGGGGAATTTCTCTCTTTTCAGGAAGGTGTGACTTATGTGCTAATGGCAGAGGCTTTGTCTCTCTCTCTCTCTCTCTCTCTCTCTCTCTCTCTCTCTCTCTCTCTCTCTNTCTCTCTCTCTCTCTCTCTCTCTCTCTCTTCGCCAGGCCCTTGTGTTAGGGATAGATGAGCTGCTCTTGCACTCTGATTCCCAAGTTTTGGTCAATCTGATTAAGCGAAAAGAAGATCATATTGCTATTTTTGGTCTTATGCAAGATATTAGGGATTTACTCTCTAGTTTCTCTTTTTGTTTCGGTTATTTTTATTTCCCGATCAACAAAAAATTAAGCTGACTCGTTAGCAAAACGAGCTTTGTCTGCTCATGTTTCTTTATTTTGTGAAGTTTAATAAAAGTTATTCTTTTGTGACAAAAAAAGAACTCAATGATAATGATTTTCATCATTCACTTCCTTTTCTCTGTTTCTCTACGAGAATACAACACAAATAATGGCTCGAAAGCTTATTATTTTGGATGATACAAATCATAAATATTATGCAGTTATATCCTAGGATTCAGAATGTCATGCGACGTAAAATCACGGGACATTTTCAGAATTAAGCAAATAAGTTCATCTCGACTCTGCAGATCTTCTTTCTTAATTCTTGTTTCGACATTTTATTGTTATTAACTTTGTAATTGTTAGTTTTTCCATGCTGTAAAAATTGCTGTTGAGGAAAGATCCCACATCGGAAATATGATGTGGACATGACTAATATATAAGTTAAATGGGTCAATCCACTCATTTCCAATTGGTTTTGAGTTGGAAGCCCATGAAACTTAACATGGTATCAGAGCCAAGCCCACACTCAACCCCATTAATCCGGCCCTGAATGTGGCCCGATCACCCCACTAATTGATGACCCAAAGATGGCTCAATTCCGCCGAGATAGCTAGAAAAAAGAGCATTATCTCGGAGGGGGCGTGATGAATTCGTCGAGATTAATGCTTAAAAGAACCATTATCTCGAGGGGAGGTGTTGAGGAAAGATCCCACATCGGAAATATGATGGGGACATGACTAATATATAAGTTAAATGGGTCAATCCACTCATTGCCAATTGGTTTTGAGTTGGAAGCCCATGAAACTTAACAATTGTGTTCCTACAAAAATCTCATAGACTATTAATTAGGGCAAAAGAGATGAGGAGTAGGAGAACATGGAAGAAACGAAGATCGAGAAGGGGTCCATACTTGGAGGAGACAATCTATAATGGTTGTGGACAAGAAGAGAGAGAGGAAAAGGTGAAGAGACTGATGATTAAAAGACGAGGAGGGCTCGGAGGTAGATTACATCCAACTCGTGAGTCCCTAAATTTCTTGAAGAAGAGAGTAACAGAGGATTGTAAAGAGGCACAAGATTATAACCATGGAACAATTTTGAAAGTCAACTTGCTCAAAAGCATCTGAAAGTGAAACATTGTATTCTTTTTCTTTTAACAAAAATTTATGAATTTAGGAGTGTATTCAGTTAGTGATTTGGAATAATTTGTATTGAAATATGAAATTTCATGTTATTTAAACAAAAATTCTCAAGAAATTTTTTAAAAATCACTGTTATTAAAATAATAATTTTCAAATTGAAGTGACTAAAGGTAATTTAGTGGATTTTCTTTGTTAAAAATACAAAGATTCAAATCACATAGTCTTAGATGAGATTACAGAGAATCTTAAAAAAAAATCATAATAACTTTTCTAAAATCACTAAAATCTTCCAAAAACTTACTAAGGGGGTGTAATTTGATGAATGATTTAAAATTGGTTATCATTGTTTTGTAAAATTTTAAATTTCTAATAGAGTTTAAGTAGGGGTTATTGGTTCTGTAATTTTAATGGATTTGAAAATTTAAGTGGATTTTGATTTTTCTTCACAAATCCAAAGATTTCAAAATCAGACTAGTGAATTTAATAATCTAAACAAATGAATTTCAAAATCAAGCTGGTGGATTTTGAAAAAAATGAATTTTAAACAAATAACTATGAATCTTTATAATAAAATATGAAATAAATATAAAGATAAATCACATTTCAACCTTTTTCGGTCTATCATCGTATAAAATCTCTCCACATATCTGCTGCAATGATTTCTCTCAACTGGTTAGCGTGTTCTCTTTATTGATCTTGAGTTGCGAAAAATTCATCATTATCGTTATTATCTTCTTCAAGTTCTTTGGTTCCTCCTCGTTCTTCTTCTTCATAACGATGCCGTCAAAGTGATACATGTATGAAAGATGTATTTATTAGCATGTCTATTGATGAGCGTTATGGTTGGATTAAATGTAATGTCATTGGATAGCACATTTTATTTTATAGTTAGAATTTGTTATTATTGAATTTCTTTTGTCAAACTACTATTATTGGATTTTACATACTTAATTTATGATTAATAAATTTTTGTTTTTCTCTTTGTTACAAAAAAATATTATGATAAAGGCTATGAGTGAATCAGCGATATATGAAAAGTGAAGTCGAGACATGTGATACTAGTTTCTAATTGTTACACATTTTTTTCGTAGTGGTTAACAAAACAAAATTTTCAAAATACATGTTTCAAACTCAATATTTGAGCATTTGTAATTTTGTCTTCAAAACACTTATAAATCCACTCAAATTCAATTTAAAATAAAATCCATACACAAATCATAACTATTAAATAACACTTGATTTTAATTTGGATTTCGAAATCATAGAACCAATAACACATGATTTCAATATATATTTTAAAATTATAGATCCAATAACAGATGATTTGATTGGAAATTCAAATCCATAAAAATCATAGAACAAACAACATCCCCTAAGTGAGTGAATTCTAAAATCTTTGTAGTATACCTTGGATTTTGATTCTAACAATTTACTTTTTAGACTCTACCACATATGATTTGAAATCAGTTTAAAATATAATGAAGTGAAAATTACCTAGATTAACTTTCAAAAACACAAAATTAACTCATTTGACTTTCTCAATACATAGATTACTAAACTAACTCTAATTTTTTTTAAAAAGACCAAAAACTCCAATTTGATATCTAATGATGGAAATTGCCATTTAAATTTTAAATATAACATATTTCCTTATTTTCTTTTCAAATATGGTTGATTTATTTTGTTCCTAAAATTGAGTATCTAAACCAAAAAAAACTAGAATACTAACTTTTACGGACTAAAAAGAAATTGAAACACA
>OVAN01007673.1:0-19315 GCA_900406275.1 Anastatica hierochuntica | reverse complement strand
GCCCAACAGACTAATGGTTATGTCAGCCATCAAATGGTTCATAACAATAATAATGTATATTTGTACATAATTGCGATATCTCCTGACCTTAAAGGGATAACAACGAGTTTTCATGTACAAATAGCATGCTTAGGGGTTATGGGAGATCATCCGAAAAACCCTTGGCAAAAAGACTAATACACTTATTCTTTCACCATATTTTTGAATCGATTCTTTGAACACAAATATCCTCCGGCCTCTTTTGCTTAGATCTTTTCATCCATATTCATTCACCTTCACGCATATGTCTCCTTGCTTCCATAGTGCCTATCAAAGAACTCCCCAAAAACATCCATAACACGAGTGATGGAAAGATATGGATCAACCACTATTTAAATGAAAGAAGAAGGAGACTCAAAGCTTTTTCTTTAACTTCTTTCCCCAAGGAATCCACATAACAAAAGAAACCCAAACAAAAGATTTGATTATTTATTTCTTGTAATTGTCAAGTATTCTTGTAAACATCAATACATTCCGATAATCAAGATCATCAATTGCATATTCAATTCTCGTATAATACATTTATCAATATCAATCCAAATCTTTGGTTCATCCGTGTATAATTCATACGAGATTCGCACACAAATCTTTTTCCTCATCTTAAAATCTCATACAAATTCGAATGGTGATTTTGGCATCAACATTATTCAACATTTTTATGTAATGATTCTTTTTTAAATCTATTTTTTTCTTGTAATGACTAGAACTACACATAATGATAATTTATTTTTAGCATATTACTGAAATAAAAATACCGTAAGCCCAGCATTTTCACATAGAGTCACATGCATTGTTATTTTTTTTTTTACTTTTTGGGAAGAGAACCGATTAGGTTAACCCGCTGAGAGAAAAACAGGAGTGTAAAATCTCGAAAAGAGAATTTTCCTTTGGTGTTTAGAAGATGAACTAGAGTATTTTTTCGTGTTACACTCTAATTTGTGTTTAATTATTATTTTAAAAAATTTATGTTAACAGTAATCTTACATTTGTGTGGTATAAGGTGTTTGGGGTAATTTTATTCCCATAGAGCCTAGGCTTAGCTAGATCGGGGGCACATATATAATCTCCTTAGTTGGCTGTGTTAGCCAAGACCTTAGGCAAGGACACATAGCCACGCCAAAACCACAAGCCCGTGTTGAGAGAATATTCCCTATTTGAATCTTAGAGATAAGGACAATTGCCTTATAGATTTATGGAAATATTTTGTAATGTAAAGATAGACTCGAAACTAGCACTTATCCATAAAGACTATGAAAATATTCTTATTCGAATACCATAAAGAATATAGAAGTACTCTTATTCGAATACTATAAATACTGTTTGGGGGGGTTTTTGGTGATTATTCGATGGAGAAGAACAAGAACAAGATATCAAAGGTTTTTGAGACATTGCAGAGATGAGTCGAAAAGATATGTTAAACGATGCTTCTTTATTTATCAATAAGAGATTGATTACAATGTGTGTATTTTGTCTCAAAGTTTTGGAACGTTGAACTAGGATTCTTCCCTTTGTATTTATAGTTATCGAATAAGAGTATTTCCATATTTCTTTATGGATAACTTCTATATTAGAGTCTATTTATACAATAAGGAATATTTCCCTCATTCATTAAGGCATTTGTCCTTATCTCTTAAGCTTTAGATCAGCTAAGGGAGATATCCGCTCTACCTCGCCTATGGCCTCAGCTTGGCGGTGTGTCATTGGCTATTTGCCTTGGTTTATACGTTCAACTAGAGAGTTCTTTTATTTCTCCTTGGTGTAGCTATGGTCGGACTCTAAGGGAATGAACTTTATGGCATAATCTAGGCTTCTCTTTTTGTCTTCGGCCCATTACCGCTAGGGTTGAATAGGTGGGAAAGTGTAGAGTCTTGGTCATTTTCGTCTTCCCGCTTGCATCCTCATAGTCAGATTAGGGTTTCTCTCAAGAAACCACCACATTCTCTGGTTCTCCCGGTAAGCCTTTGGCATGTTTCAAGTACATCTCGCTTTCTTTTACCCTTAGTAGTGATAGTGTTGATGTAACGGTAGTAGATCCTTGATTTTGACCTAGGGTTTCACCGTTGATGGTCTTTTGTTGAGGATCCTTGAGCAGGTTATAACCATTTCTCTTCCGATATGCAGATCTCTAACGGTTCCTATCGTCTACATCTCTATCGCTTCAACATATGGGACTAAGGTAACGTTTCCCCGACTCTTCTCTCGTATCGCTAGATCTTTTCTTAAGATTTTGGTTGACCTTCTTTTAAAAATATGCAACCTTTTTAGAATGCCTTCAAAGGTTTTAGTAGATCCCAACCCATCGTCACTCCTTGACCAAGAGTCATTGGAAGAAGCATGAGTTCTTTTTGATCTTCCTCCGAGCCTTCCACTCAGATGCGATGATGTTAATCAAAGGGCTGTTAACTGCAGTCTCTCAGATATCACCATCTATGAGGTGTATTTAGAGGATATCTTCCAGAGATCACTACCTCCTCTGGTGGTGGTGATGGCTAATAGGTTTGGGATCTTCCCTAGCCAATTTTCTCCCCCAGCCTTCCGTATTTTGACGTCTATACAGGCCTTGTCGGACTTAACCTTTATTCTAGTGGGAGTAGATGAGGTTCTTTACACCTAATACTTCTTCTACTACTAGAGTGAACCTTTAAGGTATCACCTTCACACCAGAGTGGGTAAGGAAGCCTTGGTGAATGATAGGGCTCACTACGTTTGGAGGGCCAAAGATTAGATCTTCAGAAATCGTTACTATCTTCTCTCTTTGGAAGATAATCCAAGATTTTGAACTCGTTCAGATTTCAAAGGTCTCTTGACTTGATTTTGTTAACCATTCTTTTCCCTTGCTAACGTCTTAGTTTTTGCTTGCTTGGTTGCTATGCAAAGGTCAAGACTCCACTACTAGAGTCGGGTAGACAGGGAGTCGAGGCGATCCTGAGACTCCTCAAGAGCTGGAGGGCGATCGACTTCCTTGTTAGTGAACACAGTTTAGGACACACCTCTATCTTTGGTAAGCCTTTAATGAATTATTCCAAGGTACTTTGGCTGGCCGCCCTTCTTACTTCTCTCCTTTACCCGTTTCAGGGGCAGACATGAGCAAAAGAACCGGAAACGTGGTTCCCGCAGCTCTCAAAAAGTACATGGAAGGTAGTGCCAAATTGGTGGACGTTGAATCCATCTCTGATGAAGTTCCTACCAAAGAGAGCAAGTCCCTGATAAAGAAGAGGATTGGGGCTTCAGCCGCCTCCCCTGCCGTTAAGAAATATCGCTCTGTCAATGAGGTTTCTTCGACTTCAGCTTCAACTGAGGCTCCCGTTTCTCGACAAGATGCCTTTGTTGATGACCTCTTAGCTGCTGGTGTAGCTGATATAATCAACAAGCATGCTTATTCAGAGGAGGACCTTTGATCCAGAGCTCTTGGAGTAAGCATCTAATTAACTTCCTTTTAATGCTTTGGGTAGTTGTTGACTTTGATTTTCCTTGTAGGTTCTCATTGCTGCCTATCTCAAGCATGAGGATGTAGGGGCCCTGGAAGAGGCGGTGGCCAAGGCTCGATGAGCCAATGAAGATGCCTTGGCAGAACTTTCAGTCGAGAAGAAAAGGGTTGGAGTTATCCAGAGGGAGTCAGAGGCCAGGAGTCGCGAAGTTATGGAGCTTAAAGAGACGCTAGCGAAAGCTGAAGGGGAGACAAGCCATCTAGTTGCCCTGGTGGAGGCTAAGACCAAGGAGACAGACAAGGCGGAGATGGCTGAAGGCATCGCAGAAGTGAGGGACAAATGGGAAATGACTAAGGACTTCTTGACTAGGGCTCACAAAGGCTGGCTTTTGGCCAATTTCGACTTTGAGGTCTAAGAAGCCTGGAGGCCCTAGCTGAAGGTAAGACCGCTCTTCCTATGGGGGTGACACTGGTATCCCTAACCAAGGGTCTTCCTGATTTCCCAAGCTCCAAGGCCCCTCCTCCAACGAATACCCCGAAAGAAGAGAAGAAGGAAGACGTAGGCACCCTTAAGGCGTAAAATCATTTTCCTTTATTTTTTATGTAGGTGTTGGCTCTGGCCAAAGCCATTATCCAACTTGTAAGGGCCCCGTTATGGGCATTGAACTCTTTCGGGCCTTCGTGCCTTTGACTTGTCTTTTGGGCCGAAAGGCTTTTTAAAACCTTCTGGGTCCTCGAGACCAAAATTATTAATCTTGATAGGCCGTTATGGCTTTTATCCCGTTTTCTTTTTGGCTTCCTCTCGCTGCTTTCACTCCTTTGACCTCTTCATTGCTCGATCATCTTCTTAGTCTATTAACTTGGTAGACATGCTCTATCAAGGAGACGCCGAATCAATATTGAGGTCTTGGCGTACCGCAGCAGCTGCCTTTGTAACAGATGGGTCTGCATTGGATTAACTCCAAAATTCTTTCTGAAGGTGTAGACTATGGATTCCGGGTTCGTCTTTTTAGACGTCCGATCCCGCCAGGCCCATGGCAGATTTTTGCTTAGTTAGCTCCTTATATTCTCTTCTGAATTTAAGGACTTTCTTGCTCTTTGGGCGTTACGTTCATACCTTTGGAAGATTGAAGCAGTATTTAGTTGTTGGTTTTGGTCGTGATGCTGGGGCCCAGAGATACATTGCTTTGGTAGATCAAGATCTTTCATCGTTGAAGCCGTCTTTGAGGAAGCATGGGGCACATGGCCTTGGTGGACTATGGTCTCTGGGGCATTAGATTTACCAACTTTCAAATTTGATATCTAAGCCTGGGGGCACATGGCCTTAGAGAACCAGGGATCTGTTGTGGTCATAACCAAGTCTAATTGTGGGGCACATAGCCCTGGCGAACCATAGGTTCATAACTGTCATACTATGAAAGTCTGGTACTCTGAGACAAGGTCGTGCCAATTTTATGCTTTAGGAGTTGCGAATTCATAAGCGTTTAATTGTCAAGCCTTAGCTTCGATTTGATCATGTTTTATTACATAGATATGTGGGAGTAAAGCCTTGGTGGGCACAAGGCCTTAGTGGGCATAAAGCCTTTGTGGGCACAAGGCCTTAGTGGGTACAAGGCCTGAGGGGGCATAAAGCCTTAGTGGGCACAAGGCCTGGGTGAGTTGTTCGAACTCGGTGGGCACAAGGCCTCTAGGGAAACCTGCATGTTTTGACATTTAGTCCCTGGGCGCGAAGCCTTATTGACACTTTGTGTCTGAGTTTTGCTAGCTTTATTGTGATCGACCGATTTTTAGTTTTTCTATGAGCCGCGTACTAGGAGGGACAGGAGTGCACATGTTCCATTAGTTTCGCTAACTCATAGTTTTGATGCATTGCGTCTACCACCGTTAGGAGTCTGTCTGCATTTTGCCATGACTTTTTAACCATGGTTTTTAGGAGCTCGTCCGCATTAGATGGACCATAGTTAGGATCTAGTCCACATTATATATATATTTTTTTGGGTTGGCTTGTTAGCCTTGGCGGGTCTAGGGTTGTAACCTATTTCCCTTCAAAAAGAAAGTCGCAAGCATCTTTGATGCTCGCGACCCTTTCTGTTTAGATTGCCTGATTATCCTTGGTTATTACTAACCTACGTTCTCGTGGTTAACCCAATCCACAATATTTAGGCTCAGTCTAGTAATTTTTAGAGGCATTTAATTTATACCGACTTTTCTTTAAAAAGAATCGCTTAGATGATAAATCGCTCTTTCACTGAAAATCATATATTTATTCTAGACTTGCCACAACATCATGGACGGTTAAATATAGAAGAAACCAAAATTAGAATTCCCCTAACCAGGGCCCCATAGTTTATTGAGCACCATGGTCTAGGGGTTTGTTTACTTCGATCAACCCCCGTGCTCCCGTCAGGCTTGTCTCTTGCATGTGGCCTTGCCCCCCTGACTGGTATGCGGCATCATTCTTCAAAGGTTGCTTTCTTTATGCAATGGCTCGGCAAAGATCTCCATGTCTGCGACAATTGATCGGTGCTTTCGAGCGATGGATTTGAGGGTCGTATGGTAGCACGAGTGGGCCGTTCCTGATCTCTTCTGACCTCTCTTATTCCCCAAGGTGTTGGGAACTTCAATGACTGGTGTAGCATCGATGGAACGACCTTCATATCTTGAATCCAGGGCCTCCCCATTATTGCGTTGTACGCCGAAGAGCAATCCATAACGAGGAACGTGGTCCTTTGGTTGATACATCCGGCGTATACTAGTAGGGTGAATTCTCCGATGGTCTGCTTCACTTGGCCACTGAATACGACTAGAGAATTGGACTTTCTGGTGATCTATTCTTCATCTAGTCCCAAGCTTTCAAAAGCTTTGGTGAAAATTATATTTGTTGAGCTGCCATTGTCGATGAGGATACGCCTCATGAGGCAGTTCACAAATTTTAATGATATCACCTAGCATCATGGTGCGGAGTTATCACTTATTGTTCTGTATTGGTGGTGAAGCTTATTATGCCAGGGCCATCTTCCCTTTCTTTGCTAATAGCCATGGCATCTACTCCATGTTTGATCTTAGCAGCACGAGTGCTTCTCTTGGCAGCAGCGATTGTCACTCCGCTTACCTCTGACCCTCCAATGATAAAGTTGATGACATGATCTTGCCTTGGCGTATCAGGCCTTGGCCCCATGGGGATGTCATCCTTGGTATGTTCGTGAATGAGCGCCTTTGATCTGTTCCTTCCTGAGCAACTCATTCACTTCGAGGCTTAGCTAGAAGCAATCCTCCGTTAGGTGACCGTGGTCATGGTGAAAATCGCACAATTTGGATGNTGGGGGGGGGGGGGCACATTTTGACTTGCCACTTGACTTTTCCTGACAAATGTCCCAGCTTAGTCACTATTTCAGCTGGGGATATAATCATGTTGGACATGTCGGGCCAGGTCATGGACACATACTTCTCATACTTCGCTTTTGCTAAGGGCTTCAGCCATCCTTTGGAGCCACCCTTCGCGGAGTTTTCAGAGTCAGACTTAGCGTTGGATTTATCGTCTCTGGTGGTCTTTGAATGACCGTGCGTTTTGGGATGGTTTCTGTTGGGAGTAATTAGGTCATGGGAATTCCCCAGACTTAGATGGAGTACAATAGTAAGACCTCAAAGCAGGGGAATGCCCAGAAGCAGGAAGCTAGACGACGTCCCATAGCTGAAAGCCGTAAGTCAGACGACCAAGCATAGCCGGAAGCCGGAAGCCGGAAACCAGCCGACCACCGCCTCTCCCATATTTTCGCTATTTAAATTAGTAGATAATGACATGTATTATAGATATAGATGCATATATTCTACAGATAATCATGATATGTCCAATTCTTGGAGGGATAATCATGAAACACATGTATAAATACCAAGCTCGAGGGCAAATCATGTACGCACGAAACCCTAAGCAAAGAATCAATACAACAAGCAACTCTTTTGCAATCTTGGATCTTCAAGCTTAGCTTAAACGTCCTGAAACCTTTGCTAAACATTCATCGACCTCCAGTTTCCATAGTGCTATGAAGAATTACCAAAATCACCCATAACAGTTGGCACTAGAGAGAGGGGTAGCTTTCAAAAACAACTACGTGACGATGGTTGGAGACAATCATGAATCAGCAAACATCACACCAGCACGAGCAGAGCTCACCTACGAGGAGATACGATCTCAACTAGAGACTTTGCAAAAGAGACTAGGAGAGATGGAGCAGCTTCGAAGGGATCAGACTCCAACTGGAGCTGACGCAGCAGCTGCAGAGCTTCAGACCATGAGGCAACAGATGGAGGCTCATGCTAAAACGCTCCAAGAGAACACGCAGAACCTACAACAACTAGAGCTGGAGAACGAGACTCCAAGAGAGGCAAATTCGGCTCTGACGGCGAATCACAAATCACATGTTCAGGGTCCAGGTACCCCGGATGCCAACTCTGGAAACTCCTCCCACAAATAACCTAGGAGAAAGAGGAAACCCAGCAACCACGGGGACCCAGGAGGACCAAAACCTTGCTCAAGAGAAAGAAGACCTGATGGATACAGAAGAGCCGCAAGCCTCAAGCCTTGACCAACTCTCTGACGAGGCCAGAAGACTGGAGCAGATGTTCTCCAGCAAATTTGAGGCGCTGCAGTCGGTGATCAAACGACTTCCGGGTTTCTCACCCCATTTGAGGAAAAGTGCCCTAAGATATTATGCGGACACTCCCTTCTCAGAAGAGATCGCCCTCACCAACATGCCCAAGAAGTTCACCTACCCATTCATCAAGCCGTACGACAGGACTTCCGATCTGGACAACCACATTACGCAATACAAGCAGAAGATGCTTACTGTGGCAATTCAGAAGGAGCACAAGGAGGCCGCCATGTGCAAGGGGTTCAGCTCTAGCTTGACAGGGGCCGTCTTGCAAAGGTTCATATCGATTTCAACCGGAACCATAAGATCCTTTGCTCATCTGACTGATATGTTTGTGGAGCAATTTGCTAGCAGCAGAGTGACTCCCAAGTCCTCTGATGACCTTTATGAGACCAGGCAGCATAAGGCAGAGCCACTCAGGAGCTACCTTCACCGCTTCAACAATCAGAAAGTTACCATCCCAAACTGCAGTGTTGCCACCGTAATTTCTGCCTTCAAGAGAGGACTTCTGCCTGATGGTGATCTATACAAGGAGCTCACTAAGTATCAATGCAGGACGATGGAAGACGTGCTCTCCCGGGCCCAGGTGCAGATCAAGTGGGAAGAGGATCTGCTTGCCAGGGAAGGATATCGGGTCATGAGGACCGAGAAGACGGCCAGGGATGACAAGCCCTACCAAATACCTACCAGAGACGATGGACAGAAGGGAACTAAAGGACACAAACCTCTGGGTAAGCCAGACGTCAACAAATTCCCACTGGTACATACTTGGCTGGACGTATCCAACTTGTCAATATCAAGCGTTGAACTTGTAGGAGTCCTGAAAGAGATGGGAGGCCAAGTCAAATGGCCCCAGAGGATGAGGTCACCTGACCATCGCCGGAATCCAAACAAATGGTGCGACTTCCACAATGACCACGATCATAGAACAGAGGATTGCATATCCTTAAGAATAGAAGTCAACGAGCTGCTCAAGAACGGAAACCTACGAGAATTCCTTTCCAACAAGGCTAAAGAGATGCTAGATAACCAGGAAGAAGGAGTCCCAGCCAGCCTTCAAGTACCTAATTACCCAAGGTATGATAGGGTGATCAATGTCATATCGGGAGGCTTGGAGATAAGTGGCATCACACACGCTGCTGCCAAGAAAATCACAAGGCTTGCTAAAAACAATCATAAAACCCCGGAAGTCAAGCGCTAGAATCTCAGCCAGGAAGTCATAAGTTTCACGACAGGAGGACAAGATGGGATCCTGACACCACGTCATGACGCATTGGTTGTCTCATTGTCGGTGGTGAATTGTTTGGTGAAAAGAGTACTCATCGACAATGGGAGCCCTACGAACGTACTTTTCCTGGGAGCATATGCGGACCTGGGTCTGACCTAGGAAGCCTTGGTGAAGAAGACCACGTCGGTGGTAGGCTTCAGTGGGGAAGTCAAGCAGACCATTGGAGAAATAGCACTTCCGGTGTGCGCCGGAGGAATCAACTTATCCATTAAGTTTTCTGTCATAGATTGTCCCTCTACCTACAACATGTTCATGGGCAGACCCTAGATACACGAGATGAGAGCTGTGCCGTCAACCTTGCACCAAGTACTCAAGTTTCCAACCCCATGGGGAATTAAAGAGATCAAGGGTGATCAAGAAAACGCTCGATCATGCTACCAGACCACTTTGAAGGGAAAGATGGAAGAGCCGGAAGTGGAACAGCTGGACGACGTTCCTCTGGTACTCGGAGAACAAGGCAGAAACCTAAGAATAAGGGCGAGATTGCAAGAAGGCATACGCCAAAGAATGATATACTTTCTCAGGTCCAATGCAGATTGCTTCGCCTGGTCCCACGTGGATATGCCAGGAATAAACCCGAAAGTCATAGTCCATAAGCTGCAAGTGGACCCCAAATACCCGACAGTCAAGCAAAAAAGGAGGATGTTCGCACCTGAACGTGACAAGATCATCGATGATGAAGTCAAGAATCTCCTGGCGGTTGGGTTCATTAAAGAGGTCCACTATCCTGATTGGCTAGCAAACGTAGTCGTGGTCCGAAAGAAGAACGACAAGTGGCGGGTTAGCATATATTTCATGGATCTAAACAAGTCTTGCCCTAAGGATCCTTTTCCACTGCCCCACATAGAAAAGCTGGTGGATGCCACAACTGGACACCAACTAATGAGCTTCATGGATGCGTTTTCCGGGTACAATCAAATACTCATGCACCTGGATGACCAAGAAAAGACGTCCTTCATGACCTCTCGCAGAATCTACTGCTACAAGGTAATGCCTTTTGAGTTAAAGAATGCAGGATCAAAAGGCTAGTCAACATGATGTTCGCAGACCAAATCGGCCAGAACATGGAAGTCTATATAAACGACATGCTACTCATGTCCTTAGACGCGGAAGACCACATAGCCCATCGGCAGCAAGCCTTCTCTACCTTGAGGAAGTACAACATGAAGCTCAACCCCTCTAAGTGCTCATTTGGAGGAAGCTCTGGGAAATTTTTGGGGTACATAGTCACATACAGGGGCATTAAAGCAAACCCAGAGCGATTAAGGGCGATCCAGGCGATTCCTTCCCCCAAGACTCCACGAGATGTACCGAAGCTCACTGGAAGAATGGCGGCCTTGAGTAGATTAATGTCCAGGCTGTCCGACAAGTCGCATGCATTTTTTGAAGCCCTTAAGTTCATAGGGAAATTTGAATGGAACCAAGAGGCCGAAGACACCCTAGTCAAACTCAAAGAGTATCTCACAACGCCACCTCTTCTCTCCAAACCCCAAGACGGAGAGCCTCTGCTCCTGTACCTGGTCGCCTCAGAGCACGCCATATGCACCGTCTTGGTTAAAGAAGAAGAAAGAAAGCAGCGTACGGTGTACTACGTAAGTAAATCCCTTCTGGACACCGAGACTCGCTATAGCCACCTGGAGAAACTAGCTCTCGCATTGGTCGTCCGGCCAGGAAGCTACGTCCCTACTTCTAGGCTCACCTAGTGAAAGTCGTCACATCTTTCCCTATCAAGTCTTAGAATGCATTAGCTTGAGTCTAGAGTCTAGCTTAGGAACATATTGCATTTTCATGTCATTATCTTTGCATTTGTAGGTATAATTTTGGAGACCACTTTGAGAGCTTGAGATGATGGATTCTAGAGGTCAAAAGACCAAAAATCAAAGGGATTTAAAGGCTAGAAGCAATGGGAGAAGATATGATCAAACAAGGCATCAAAGAGGAGCAAGAAGCCATCAAAACTGCTAAATGTGAGCTCCCATCGACCTGCAGGTCGATGGCCAGCTACCTAAGGTCGATGGCCAGCAACCTTGGCAGCAAACAACACCTCCTCTTCTGGATGTTGGCTCCCATCATCCTCAGGTTGGCTCCCATCGACCTGGAGATCGATGGCTGACAACCTTGGTCCGAAAATTACCCTTCTTCCACCTATAAATACCCCTTTAACCGATTTTTATTAGTGTATCCCACTTTTATAACTTTCAAGATTGTATTTTCTCTTGATCTTTAAGATCAAGAGTCTCTTTTTAAGTTTGGATTTTGGATCAAACATTATCTTTATCTATGAAATCTATCTCTGTATGTTCATCTCTTTTCTTTTTCTTTATGTTGTGTGAGTAGNTTAATGCTAGGTTTCAGAGTAGCTAACTAAGATCTAGACTTGTATGCATTTTATCGCCCGAGAGGTGTTCGATGAAATGTCTAGGAGAACCAAATACTTGCTATTTCAATCTAGCCACTGAGAGTTGTTTGCAAGAATTATTAGTGACAATATGGTCTTTCTCTTAATGATTCCTAATCAATTTATCTTTTGCAATAAAGCGAGAGCGTGAGTGAATGCAATTGATAAGAAAATGGCCTCTTGCCATGAGAGTGGATTAGGCTAGTATTGCCTTTGGTCATGGATTTGTGCTTAATAGCTCGATCTAACACCATCATTTCCATCTTTCTAAGTGGATCCATTACAACATTCATGGGTCCTTCACCTTAGTTCATAATTTATATTTCAAGTTTGCATCTTTATGTTTGTGTTTGCTTTCTTTATTTAAGTTGATTGATTTTATTTAAATCATTTACTTTCTTGCCTTGCTTTCATTTCTAAATTACTAAGAAAACCCAAAATCAAAACCCCAACCTTTCTTATTTACTTAGATTAGGTTTGAGTGTGTATTCTCAAAGCTTAGATCCATCTAGCTAAGTTTGCTCCTTGTGGTTCGATCCCAAAGTACTACAATGACATATCCGTACACTTGCGGATTGTGTGATTGTTAGGAAACGAGCTTTAATAAATTTAAAGGTTTTTTGTATTCAAAGTTTTAACCAGAAAACAGCTCGGACGTGGATTCAAGGTTTTTTGTATTTTCTGGATCGAAGGAGCTATTAGATTCGCACATCTTTTCTCTTTTGTTCTTGTTGGAATCTCTCCCTCCTTCTAGCGCCAAATTATTTGGGATTTTTTGGTGATTCTTCGATCGAGAATAATAAGAACAAGATATCAAAGGTTTTTGAGAGATTGAAGAGATGAGTCAAAAAGATATGTAAAACGATGCTTCTTTATTTATCAATAAGAGATCGATTACAATGAGTGTATTTTGTCTCAAAGTTTTGGATCCTTGAACTAGGGTTCTTCCCTTTGTATTTATAGTTATTAAATAAGAGTATTTCCATATCTCTTTATGGATAACTTTTATATTCGAGTTAACGAATATTTCCTTAATTCATTAAGATATTTGTCCTACAAAAAAAATAAATTTCAATGCCTTCTTCCTGTCTTAGGAAATTTGAAGTCATTTAACTCGGCTTCAACTTTAATGTAAAATCATTTGGGCCATGGATTTATGTTTTGATTGAATATGTTCGTTGTGGATTCTTTGAATCTTCCTTGCTTGCAAACTGCAATTTAGAAGGAAATCTCCTAACAATCATAGAAATTAGCAAGGTACAAAGTGTATAAGTATTTCATATATTAGTGTGTGTGTGTGCGCGAGCGAGCGCGCGCGCGTATGCTTGTGCGTGTGCGTGTGCATGTTCGCGTGCGCGTGCGCGTGCTCGCGGGCGCGGGTGTGTATGTGTGTGTGTGCGCGTGCGCGCGTGCGCGTGTGCGCTTGCGTGTGCGTGTGCGTGTGCGTGTGCGTGTGCGTGTGCGTGTGCTTGTGCTTGTGCGTGTGTGTGTGTGTGTGTGTGGGTGTGTGTGTGTGTGGGCGCGCGCGCGCGTGTGCATGGGTCCGCGCGCGTGTTTGCGTGCGTGCGTGCGTGGGTGTGCGTGCGCGTGCGCGCTCTTGGGTGTGCGCGTGGGTGTGTGTGCGCGCTCTCGTGAGAAATGGCGTGCGCGCGTGGGCGCGTGCGTGCGTGCGTACGTGTGTGCATGCGTGCGTGAGCGCGTGCGTGCGTGCGTGCGTGTGTGGGTGTGTGCGTGTGTGGGTGTGTGCGTGTGTGCGTGTGCGCGTGTGCGCGTGTGTGCATGTGGGTGTGTGTGTGCGTGTGCGTGTGCGTGTGCGTGGGCGTGCGTGTTTGTGTGTGTGCGCGCGTGTGCGTGTGTTTGTACGTGTGAGTGTGTGCGCTCGTGCGCGCGTGTGCGCGTGTGCGTGCGTGTGCGTGTGCGCGTGCGTGTGCGCCTGCTCGTGCGCATGGGCGCGTGCTTGTGCGTGTGCATGTGCGTGTACATGTGCTTGTGCGTGTGCGTGTGCTTNCGTGTGTGTGCGCGTGCGGACGTGCGTGCGTGTGTGCGTGCGTGTGTGCGTGTGTGCGTGTGTGCGTGTGTGCGTGTGTCTGTGTGCGCGTGCGCGTTTTGGTGCGCGTGTGCGTCTGCGTGTGCGTGTGCGTGTGCGTGTGTGTGTGTGCGTGTGCATGTGCGCGTGTTTGTGTGTTATATCATTGATGAAGAGGGGTTGATATACCTCAGATTTACTGTAGATATTGTATAGATTCGTGCAATTAATGAGATTTTCGATTGTAAAGAATGTTTCATGTATTTTCGCTCAATGTGACACTCGTAAATATCTAGAGGAATAAATGGTAAATCTTTCCTTTCTCATCGTGGATATTGCCCCTAGTGCGGATAGACAGTCATGCCGTATTCTTTGATATAATCTTTCTTAGCGCTGGTTCATTCGTTGCTTAAAGCGTGCTTTCTGCTCTAAAGTCGGTGACGATTTATTTACCTCCAACAATAACCCAAAGAATACGGTATGATTGGCTACCTGCACCAGGAGAATTTCGTCACCACCCTTTTAGTTGTGATTCATGTAAATATAAAATTGTAGTCTGTAAATGGTTATATTGCTGTCACTAAGAATGAATTCATTTTTTGAAAATACGTATTATTGTACAGTTTTTTTTAGTTAGTGTTATGAATGGATTATATTATGGTGAACATGGTGGAATTATTCTACTTAGATGCGTTGTACGGTTTTGCACACCCAAAAAGGCATGTTAATGTTTCTAATATATATTATAATGTATTTATTAATCAGCCAATAAATAGATTGTATATTATGTTTGTATAATATTACTATAGTAATTAAATGGTCTCTTTCTAATTCTTTTCTTAAAAAATATATCAAGATTAGATTAGATATATTTGACTGTCAGTAACATACTTAGCGACTGAAGATTGAATCAGAGCCAAAAAGTTTTCTCTTTTTCCGTCTTCTTCTGAAAGCTCCAGTCGACTTAACTTATTCCGGCCGACAATAACGCTGGACCGGTTTCATTTTTTTTTTTTTGTAATACATTACTCTTCGATATGCTTCCGGCGAATAATCTACTGACTTGTTCGGTCTTGTCTTCTCCTCCATCAGTGCGGTTGTAGTTTTCCTTCGATCTTTTACGGATTGGCTTTGTTTTCTTGTGAAGCTTGCATCTCTTCGATCTAATCTGAGATCTCTTTGATTTATCTTTTTGGATCTAAACCCATATCAGATCGACCTTGTTCTCATAGCTAAACTAAGCTTCCGATTGTAGTCTGTATCGCGTGCTATGGTCGGAAATCTCTACCCCCTCCTTGTCTTATCTTCTAATTCCTTTCTTCTTCATCTTCTTTAGACAGCCTCTTAGCTTGAAAGGGAGTCATTTCATGTCTTATCTTTGCTCTATTTGGTTACAGAGAGCGTCCAGAGTCTTCTGACAATAAATTGGTCGGCGACAGGAGCAAGCTTCCCTAGCTATTGGCTATGTCTAAGGAGCATATGGGAAAGGCTTATAGGAGGTTATGGAGCAATCCCAATTTTACCGTGCTGAATTTACGGTGTGTGATGGAGGATTCGGTCACTGATGAAACAAGAAATTGGGTTGATTGATTTTGTCGTCATCGGAACATGTACCCGACGGAGCTTGGTAGTGTCAATACAGCGGCGATGTTTCTGTAAACCCTGATTATTGATCGGCTGACACGTGTTAGTGTTAGAAGAATTACTCACACGTTATTTACACGTTTTTGTCGAAGAAACGAGCTCATTTCTTTATATTATTGCATATTGTATTAGCTTTAGTTAGTGAGCTCGTTTTATATGGGCTATTTTCCAATTCTCTTGTACTCATACAGTTGCTCTTATTATGGGCTAATATTATGTTGTCGACAAAAAAAGACTATCAGTTTACATATCTGTAATTGAAAGTCGGTTTACATAAAAAAATGAATGACTCATTTGTTGTAGGTGTAACAGAGCTTCTTTTATTTTTCATAGCGTTGTTTGTGTAAATCTATCTAACATTTTTGTCTTGAATTTGTGGTGTACTTGTGTCTCCATTATTTGCCTCTACATCTTCCTTATTAACTGAGTATTAGATAGTTTCTATTGCTTACGCTCGAGTAATTAGTTTTTTTTGGACAACCATACATTAGCTCAATTACTGTCTGCCAAATTGGAAAACCAATTCGGGTACATGGAATCTACAAAAATATAATCGCGATTAAAAGTACGGATTCCTCGAGCCAGTCGATCAGCTTGTATATTCGCCGTACGCGGAATGCGAGTCAAGGAGAACTCTGGAAACTGCACACAAATAAGCTGGTAATCCTGAAGTTGCGTATGAATGGCTGGCTAATCCTACGGGTGTTGAATAATGCTGGTAAGTTCTGCAGAATCCGTCTGGAACAGCTGACAATTTATTCGTCGGTTTTGAAGTTCTAACATTGCCCATAACAGGGCTTCCAGCTCTGAGTGGAGTGATGAAAGACTTCGGCGTTGACATTTTGCCCCCATCAAAATTATCTGGTTCTCGTTATCCAAGCAGATCCAACCAAGGCCCGAAGTAGGGTCTGATTGCTTCCAAGAACCATCTATCCTGCACACCAAACCATCTAAGATGGTCGAAACCACAGAAGACCCATCCTCATCAGAGGATGTGGAAATCGTGGCTTCTTTCCTAGCTATATAATCTGTTTCCGCATTCCGGAAAATCACATTCACGTTTGTTTGTATTCCTTGGAACACCTTGCAATTTCTTGCCGTCCATATTAACCATAATAGCCACGGGAAAAGATCACAACGTTACCTATCACAACTCCGTAAAGGGTTTCTCCAAAAAACATAATCCATGTTAGTATAGATTGAATTTGAGGGAAAAGCCTCCATCCTCGTTGGATTCTTACAAAAATTCCAAATGTGAATAATTGAGGCGCATTAAAAAAAAAACGTGGTTAATTGTTTCCTCAGCAACACCACACCGTTGACAGAGTGTATCACACCGTACACCCCTATGTACTAATTCTGTAGTAACCGCCAAATTCCCTGTAATCATCTGCCAAATGAGATGTTGTATCTTCAGCGGACATTTAATTGTCCAAACGAACACTTTCAAAGATTCTAACCCCGGTCCCCAACCGTTATTATTAATCCTAGTGATCTCGCGTGAGATCAGAAGTTTGTAGCCTGACTTAACCGTATATTGACCCGTCTTTGTGTAATGCCAAACCAAGCCATCATGCAAAAAGGTACGACTTGGATGGATGCCCCGAATTAATTCGATATCCTCTGGATTGAAAATTTCCCGTAATAACGGTAGATGCCAATCCTTTGTCGAAGGGTCTATCAGCTGTTGGACTTGAAGCCGAGGGTGCCAAGCACTACCTGGACCTCTTGCCGGGCGCGAATTAACATCTAGGATCCATGGGTCATGCCAGACTGATGTATTTGTTCCTGAACATATCTGTATCCTAATCCCTTGCCGTATCAACTCTTGGGTTGAGAAAATATTTTTCCAGCCAAAAGTAGTTGAGTGTGGTTTTTTTGCATTTAGAGGATGGACATTCCTGAAATAGCGTTGACCTAGTAAGACTCGAGCAACCAAAGACCCAGGAAACTGAATTAATCTCCAAAGTTGTTTAGCCAGTAAGGTCATATTGAAAACCTCCAAAGATTTGAAGCCTAAACCTCCATTCTCTTTGGGGATACATAGTTTGTCCCATGCAACCCAATGGAGACCGCGGTTACATCCATTGGAGCTCCACCAGAATTTAGATATCGCACTGGTTAACTTTGTTGTTAATACTTGGGGGAGCTTAAAACATGACATGACATAGTTAGGGAGCGCCAGAGCCACTGACTTAATCAGAATCTCTTTGCCCCCTTTTGAGAGGAATTTGGAAGACCAACCATTTACCCGATCACTTAACCGTTCTTAGACGTAATTAAAAATCTGACTCTTGGAGCCCCCCAGACTTTCAGGGATACCTAGATAATTGTCCATACCCCCAACCTTCGAGATACCCAACATTGACTTCATCAAACCCTGTGTTTGTTGCGGAACATTCTTCCCAAACATCACCGATGATTTTTCAAAATTTATGACTTGGCCTGAGGCACTTCCATAATCCCTAAGGACATCCAGAATAGCCTTACATTGTGAACTCTCTGCTTTACAGAAGAAAAGGCTGTCGTCTGCAAACAGGAGGTGTGAAATGGACGGGCTTTGCCGTGCGATTTGTATACCCGTGATAACCTTATCGCACTCCTTCAGTTTAATATTAGGGATCAACACTTCCGTACAAATAATGAAGAGATACGGGGACAAAAGATCCCCTTGTCGCAGTCCTCGGTGAGGAGCAATGTGCCCCGTTGGACAACCATTAAAAATAATTTTATATGAGACCGAACGAACGCACTACATTAACCAAGAGATCCATTGATTTCCAAACCCTAATTTCTATAGAACAGTCTCCAAGAAAGGCCATTCGATCCGATCATAAGCTTTGCTCATATCCGTCTTAATAGCCATAAATTCATGTCTACATCTCTGGTTAGTACGCATGCCATGAAACATTTCCTGGGCAATCAAAATATTGTCCGTGATCAATCTTCCTGAAACAAATGCGGATTGTGTTTCCGATATCACCCGAGGAAGAACCTTCCTTAGCCTCAGACACAGTACTTTAGAAATAATTTTGTAAGACACGTTACATAAACTAATAGGTCGAAGTTCTGCCATCCTTTTTGGTTGTTCCGTTTTTGGTATAAGATAAATGTTTGTAACATTCAGACGAGCATCAAAACTTCCATTTCTAAAAAAATCTCGAACCAACCTGACCAGATCTTCCTTCATAATGCCCCAATCTCTTTGAAAGAACAGCGCAGTCATCCCATCTGGCCCAGGAGGCTTTTTAGGGTGCATTGCTAAAAGTGCATCCCTTACTTCGCGCTCCATGATATCCTTAGTTAACATTTGGTTCATCGTATCTGTGATAACTGGCGATACATTTTCAAGGACCTGTGTGTAGTCACCCGTGACAGAAGAGGAAAATAAGTCATTGAAGTACTCGATGGCTATGTCCTCCATCCCTTCAGGGGATTCATCCCAGTCCCCACGTGAATTAAATAAACCTGAGATTCGATTTCTCGCACGTCTTTGTTTAGTCGAGGCATGAAAAAATTGTGTATTACGGTCTCCTTCTTTTAACCATAAATTTCTACTATTTTGTTTCCAGTAAATTTCTTCGTCTCTATATGCTTCTTGTAACTTCCTTTTAATATCCACAATAGTATCTGGAGAGGAGTCATCATTTTGAGCATCCTCAAGTAATTTCCCTAGTGTGTCAATCTTCTCTCTCTCCGGTGGGACATTATTCTTTCTCCACCAAGAAATGGAATTCCGACAATTTTGAACTTTATCCACAAAGGCCGGGATTCTAAAATTCCTTGTGCGTTACCACCCAGACGCAATAGCCTCTTCAAGCCCTTCCTTTCCAATCCATCTCTT
>OVAN01007672.1:0-19315 GCA_900406275.1 Anastatica hierochuntica | reverse complement strand
TTTTTCCGGGTAACAAGTCGGATCGGGTAACAAGTCGGGTATTCATATTTTCAGAGGGTACCCGTTTTTCCGGGTACCCGTTTTTTGCGGATCGGGTACGGGTAGTAAAAATCGATTACCCGTAAGAGTCGGATCGGATAGCGGGTACACCAAAAATCAAGGGTACCCGAGCCGTGCCCACCCCTAATCCCTACTAGTCACGTAAAATTAAATTGCAAAATATTACTATTCTTTTAGAGGCTTAAGCAAACGATAAAAGAAGCTTTATTTAAAGCCCATAAAAATGTGAAATACTCAGTCCGGAAGCTTAATTTTTGGGCCTACTTTTGACAACAAATTTCAAACTTCTCAACTACAAATCCTCGTCTTTGACGAACCAATCTTATCCAACACAATTTGAACATGTTATTTTCTCTTTAGTTCGACGGTTCGAGTTATGTTTTTCTCAGAACTAGTCCTGCAATAATGTGTAACCTCCACAATCTACTAATTCAGATGTGTCGGATCTCATCATTTGAAATGGCAAAATGTTTTCGTAAACCCGTCAAAAATAAAGCACCTCGAATCCAAATTTTTATATTATTAGTATGGGTCTAACTCAACATCCAAAATTTAGTTCAAGAGTGGAGGATTGTCAGACAATTACATCTAATATACTCTTTTACGCTCATGACTCGACATACCATATTAGTATGGGCCTAACTCAACATCCAAAAGTTAGCTCAAGAATGGAAGATCATCACATATTTATATATTAGTCCACAAATCTCTCAACTTCGGATATAGAACGATTACATCTAATAAATAACTATGTAGTTTTCGCGTAAAATTTATACGTACACACGGTGTGATGAAACATGCACTGAGTACGTTTAAGTCTTTGGCTCAAGAAACCCACTATCACTATAAACCACAATACGCAAAGCCATACCTAATTTCTTTGTATTATATCTGTACATCATTATTGATTTACTGGATTGGGTAATCAGATTCACTTGAAAGCTGGAAACTATAAATTATCAAACACGCGTTAAATAAATAGTAGAGTCGGCCTTGAGATTTGAGGGGCTATAAACTTATACAATGTTGGAGACCGAATACTATATAGAAAATATTTTGTTCGGTTTGGGGGTCAAATTGCCTATACATATTAAAACAAAAAAATTTAGAGACTTAAACCAAATGTTCGTACCGCATGACCGAAGGTCAGCCCTGATAAATAGCAACATTTGAAACTCAAAGCCAAATAGATCCCAACTAACTGTTTTATATGGATAGTTTAATTTGTAATACACCTATCAATCAGGACAACTTAATCTATGATATTTTCTGAAAGAAAAAGTTACATTTCTTCGTATTGTTAACATGTAATTTTTATGTAACAAAACAATAAATGTTTCTTTTGTTAGTATAAAAATTAATTAAATTGTATACCACACAAAGAGATGTAAAATTTTCTGTATTTAATTCAAAAATTATCACATATTAATTCATTTTTTTGGTGTGGATCCCTTAAGATACTTAGCAGCTGTGTAGCATCATATCCTAAAAATCGTAAGTTTTTTTTATGAAGTATGAAAAAAGTATTTTTCAAAAATTCTACATAAATTTTTATATGAAAGTGGAATAGTTACCTTTCAACAAATTTTGATATCTAATAACAGTGAACATGTCTTTTATTTCTAAAGGCAGGAGAAAAAACACATTAATTCATCTATGATATATTTTAGTGGTTACTTTTGAGAAATCAGGTGTGCCAAATTTCTCCGAACGGATGCTAAATAGGTCACAGCCTAATTATGAGAAAGTACGTAGCAACAAGCCCACGTGGTTGTGACCCATAGTTCCGGGAAAACAACTTCACATGATGAGATGTATTCTTCAAGGGTTCATAAATTTCCATCAAAACCTTAATATATATATATGTCAAATGACATATTATTATATAATATAAGGTTTGACAATTGAACCAATCATATTTATTACAACATGAAGAATGGCTATGATTCAGCAAGTTAGTCACGTGATGGCCGGCTTAGCTGCTTCAATGTGTATGTGGAGTAACTACTCAACTCTATATAGACTATGCTTGAAAAGTGTCATTTTAACACTTCCACACAAAGTGTTTTTTTTTTATCATTTATTAATACATTAAAAAAAATTCTTTAACTAGTAATTGGAAACAGTGAGATTAAAACCGAAATTTTATTTATAAATTTGCATTAAAAATAAAAACGACATTTTTTTTGAAACAAAAACATTAAAACGACATTGTTTTGGGATAACTTATAGTTAGTTATTGTCGTTGATGCACACAATGCATCTTGTAATAAGTCAATGGCTGTTAGATTCAAAGGTGTTCATGGGAACTCGTACAACACCTTCACGTGCCTCACTTATATAAACCCATCTCATTTGTTTATACTCCTTCATCATTTGATACATACATAAATGCATACACACTCACACATGCATGAGTGTAAGTAAAGTATATGCGCAAGTGTGGGAGCAATCTTAGATCCCTATGAAAACAACTCTTATATATTACTAAGTCCCTTCTCATCTTTTCAACGTGAGATGAGATCTTTCTCCACAAACCCAACTCAACGTTTGATACATTCTTAACGAGTTTGTGCTCGTAAGTATATATAGTATATAAACAAATACAAAAAAGGTTAAAATTTGATTTGGAGGAAGAAGAGATGGAGAAGTATGAGGTTGTGAAGGATTTGGGAGCTGGGAATTTCGGTGTAGCTCGTCTTCTTAGGCACAAAGAGACTAAAGAACTTGTTGCTATGAAATACATTGAGAGAGGTCGAAAGGTTTGTTTTCTTCTTCCTCTTGTTTGGTAAGTTCTTCAAGATTTGATAAATTTTTGGTGGTGTGTTTGAATGAATGCAGATAGATGAGAATGTAGCTAGAGAGATTATCAATCACAGATCACTTAGGCATCCAAATATCATCCGATTCAAAGAGGTTTCTTTAAAAGTCTTTTCTTCATTTGTGTATAATATTTAGTACTTAAGTTAAAACAGAGTGAAGTTTCAAATCATTTTTGTTGTTGTTTTTGTTTATTGCAAGGTGGTTCTGACACCAACTCATCTTGCTATTGTAATGGAGTATGCTTCTGGAGGAGAGCTCTTTGATCGAATCTGTAATGCTGGTAGATTCAGTGAAGCTGAGGTGTGATGATGATTATATATATTTATATCTTCTTCTTGAAATCTTTCTATAACTTGTGGTCTTGTTTTCGATTTCTCGACATCTTCTAGATCTTTTTTTGTTTAAAATTTTCTAGGCTAGATACTTCTTTCAGCAGCTGATTTGCGGTGTGGATTACTGTCATTCAATGGTAAATGTTTACATAACCATAACCAAATCTCTCATTAATGTGAAAAAAACAGAGAGATCTTTGCTTTTCATTTCGCATAATCTTGTTTTGTTTTGTTATGCAGCAAATATGTCATAGAGATCTCAAGCTTGAGAACACATTGCTTGATGGTAGTCCCGCGCCGCTATTGAAAATATGCGATTTTGGTTACTCCAAGGTCATTTCATTAGTCTCTTTTGTTTCAACTTTTCTTCCCACACATCACTTGGATTTGATCTAATAAGTCATATGTTTTACATCTCCTTTGTGTAGTCATCTTTGCTTCACTCTAGACCTAAATCAACAGTTGGAACTCCAGCTTACATCGCACCAGAAGTTCTTTCCCGAAGAGAATATGACGGAAAAGTAACATTACTCAAGTCTCCAATGGTCTAATCCTTCTCTTTTTCTTCACTTGTTTAATACAACTATATGGTGGCTTATGTTGTGTAGCATGCGGATGTTTGGTCTTGTGGTGTGACTCTTTATGTGATGTTGGTCGGTGGTTATCCATTTGAAGACCCTGACGATCCGAGAAACTTCAGAAAAACAATCCAAGTAAGTACTAACAGATTCAACTGCTTTTTGTCGCGACTTTTGAGCCGCCTAAAATTCTTCTTTCAAGTGTTTTTATGGCTTTGTGAAAATGTTCTGCAGCGTATAATGGCTGTTCAGTACAAGATTCCCGATTATGTTCACATATCAGCAGAGTGCAAACACCTTCTATCTCGTATATTTGTCACTAATTCAGCTAAGGTTACATTCTCATTTCTCTGATGTCTTGAGTTTTCGACTTTCTGTGGTAATCTTTTGATGACATTGTCACTTATTTATGCAGAGAATCACACTTAAGGAGATCAAGAAGCATCCATGGTACTTAAAGAACTTGCCAAAGGAGCTTACAGAGTCTGCACAAGCGGCATACTACAAGAGAGATAACCCGAGCTTCTCTCTTCAAAGTGTAGAGGACATAATGAAGATCGTTGGAGAAGCAAGGAATCCAGGTCCGACTTCTAATGCTGTCAAGGGCTTTGATGAAGATGAAGAAGATGTCGAGGAAGAACTTGAAGAGGAGGAAGAGGAAGAAGATGAATACGAGAAGCATGTCAAAGAGGCACATTCTTGCCAAGAGTCTACCAAAGCTTAATAAAAATCCTTACTCTGTTGTTTGGTATTTGATCTCTTTGTATCTTCCTGTTTATGTGAGAATTTGAAGCTTCAACATCTTATCTCTGCAACTGAACCAAGTCATGTAACACAAGGTATCATTTATAACATTCATCTTCATTACACAAACACGAACAACAACCTCTGTAAACAGCATAGCTCAAGTTTCAACAAAGTGAAAGGAAGTGTATCTTTCTTCGTATACATAATTAGCCGCTATATTCTAAATTCACAACACCAGAGAGAGAGAAAGAGAGAGAGAGAGAGGGAAAGAGAGGGAGAGAGAGAGAGCAACAGCAACAGGAACACACACACAACACAAACTTTTTTCCATCTTAAATTGATAAAAACCTACAGAGACAAGCGTAAAAGAATACTTATATATGATGAGACAGAGCTTTGGTTGTTTCAGTCACTGAAGTCCACACTTCCACTGCGTGAACTGCTTCCATCGCGGCTATGCAAAGAAAGGCCTCTCATGTGACCTGGTAAACCCGAGGCGCTGTCTACTTTCTTCTCCTTGAAGAATTTTTCCCTCTCAGTGTATTTTGCAGGTGGTGGTGGAATAACAACAGGCGGGGATTGTGAATGGCTATCACTACCGCGTGATCGCTCCTCTGATGGTAAAGGACGAATAAGTGGACGATTGAGTCTTTCGTTATGGATGGCTGATCCAAGTAACCCATGCGGAGGTGATGGCTCTTCTTCATCCTCGGGCCTTGCTCTAGCTTTCCCTTTTCGCAATCTGCAAGTTCACATAGATCCTTCAACTTAGCATCAATAATAACAGTTTTTCTTATTCCAAGAACCTCAAGAAGCAATCAACTTTGCAAGAGATTGAGAAATGTAAGGGGGCAGACCTTCTGAACAATTGCTCAGGTTCTTCTTCCTCATCTTCATCCTCAAGCTTAAGATGGGCTGGTTTAGAGACAGAGCTGCTTGAGTCACTATTTGCATTAGAAGCCTTTAGCTCGAGTTTCTGCTGACTGTCTGAGCTAATGAGGACAGGCTTGTTATTGGAATGATGATATCCATTGGATGTAGTAGACCTGCTAGGTACTGTGACTCTACCAGCCAGCAAATCTTCGTGTCTATTGAGAATTCTCTGTAGTTGTTCATTCAATTCAATTGCTTGAGAAACTACCCTTTCATCCCTGCATAAACAAAAATAGGCTGGCATGCTTGAGAAGACGAAATGCTTGAAACATCTCTTCTAAACCAAGAGAGAGGGAAACTTGCCTCGATGTCATGACGAGGTGCATTACACGCTCCTTCTGAAATGAACATTGCTCGACGAGATCAAGAGTAAACTCATCTCTTGCCCCCTGGATGGACAAAAGTGGATCAACTTGGAGATATGTGTCACTATCAGGCAAATGGATAAAAAAAAGGGAACCACATAATGTCTGTTTAGTGGCGGTAACAATACAAATTTATACCTCAGGATTTTGAGAATCGACTGCGTCAAGCACGTCTTTCAAAACTTCTAATGCAGCACTAGCCTTTTGTAAAATGCTACAAGCAAAGAGATAAAAAAGCGTGACGTCTCTTATCATCAACTCAAAGTTCAAATAACTGACATGTGGATATAAAGATACCTAGAACTAGAAGGAGAGGCAGTTTGAGACTCTCGCTGCTGCGTAGGAGCAGTTCCCTCATTTCTAGCGGATGCAAGTTGTTCGTTGAGCGTACTCCTTGGAGCAGCTTGAGCAGTGATCACGACTGGTGCAGAATTAGGTCCTTGAGGAAATTTAACTCCAGCTTGCTGAAGGTAATAGAAGATAACAAAAAAAAAAGGCTCTTAAGTCTTATCTAATTTCACTTCTTCAATAACAGAATCACAGACTTATGTTCTTGTTTCAAACTCACCACTAAATCATAGAATGCTGTATAATACTGGGGGAACTTCCCTGACGCGCCACCAAGGGAGGTTTGAGTTGCGTCAAGAAGGAGAAAAATCCTCTCTCTTACAGGCAAGTCCGACTAAAGGGAGTGTTCAAAAAAAAGCCAACCAGACAATACGCAAACTAAACTAAGCAGCTTAACTCCCAAATTTGCAGAGAAGTAACATACAGAAACAGAGATGAACATACTTTTTTCTTTACAATCTTCACAAGTGTAGGGAGTACACCTGTATCTATAACCTGCTTATGAATGTTCTCTCCAATATTGTTCATCAACATCTCCAGCAACTGCAAGAACAAAGAAAATAACAGTTAGCACAACGTTCATAGGTGTGACATTCTCATAAACTATGATTCTATGGTACAACATAGATCAAGACCAGTAACCTACCTGGACAGCATATAATTGAGTATTTGGGTTCTTGCTTCCCAAACGTTTTTTGATGGCCTTTATAACGTCTTTTGCTTGCCTGTTTGCAACAGAAGAACTCAGTACACATCCAAGAAATGCAAATGTAAAGTGTCCATTTATCTCCATCATATAATCATTGTGGATGATTAAATTAAGCATCAAACAAACAACAATCTAAAGATTGACAAGATCTGATCAAGAAAGAAAAAGACTGGCAATAGATAGCAATCTGATTGTAGTTTAAGCTTCATCTTACGCCCTAGCTTCATGCTTAGAAGATTCGGAAAGTTATGGCTCTGAATACCTTTCATCTCGAGCGACTAGTTCACAGATCTCAATGTTTTTGGCCCAGTCCACATCAGCAAGCTTTTCACTTGTTGCAGAACTTACAAGCTCCGCAGCAGCCATTGTTTGTTATCTGTACGAAACCGAGATAATTAGCACATAACGGCTCTAAGCATGAACAAGCAAGACACATTTGGCTGATTCCAAGATTAGTCATTAGTGCTCATGATGACCACAATAACTCCCAAGATAATAGATGCATTACAACTCTGATAAACCAAAACATCGGAACAGAAATGTTTAACAGGATTAATACACTTAGTTCTCTCGGTTTTTTGAAGCTTTTACGCAATGAATGGGAGCTCAAGATGAGTAAGAGAACCTACATTTGCCTGTTATAGAGGCTTTGCTTCCAAATACAGCTTTGTATGCACAATAGCTACTAATCTGCAATCAAAGAAACTACATAAGATAGGACGAAGAAAATCAAAAAGTTATTCTATCTCTATCTAAATAATATCTCAGCCACACAAGAATCATCAACTGATTTCACATATTTCAACTAGTGTCTTCTCTGTATCAAAAGAGATCATCATAAACAATAAAGGTTGCTTCTTGATCACAACAACACATGACCAAATCCTCAAAACCCAAATCTAGGAAAGAGACACAGACCCGATCACGACGAAGACGGAACAAAAAAAAAACGGAAACTTTTTATTTAAATTAAAAAAAAAAAATATCACAGCTGTCGAGAACAACCTGAACCCTAAAAATAGATCTCAAATTCACAAAGCAAGTAAGTGGTTAACGATAGAGTGAACAAAGAAAAGAAAACCCTTTTACTCGCCTGCGAAGATAACGAAGGCGATAAGAAGAAAGCTAAAAACCCTAATCAGCTTTAGCATTTCACAGAGAGACGTAAAGAGGAAGAAGAAGAAAGAAGAGGAAGAAGAAGAGAGAGAATAAAGGCGGAGCCTTTGCGCCTCTTCTTCACTGATTGAATCAGATTGATTTAATTCCTTAATTAATCATGAAAAACAGTAATTTGTACAGGTAATTATTATTTATTAATCATAAAAAAAAGCTAATCCATAATTTTTTTTAAAGAGAAACAAAAAAAAGAAAATAATCAAAGGGTGAAGCAGCAGAGTCACCGCCATGAGGGAATTGTCTGAGAAAGAAAAAGGCTTTGGCGCGAGTAAGAGAGATAAAAAGTTAGAGTCACGTGCTTGTCTGCTTTATCCAACTAACTGACTTCCTGGTTGACTACCACGTGTAATACCTTTACCTTACGACACCCTGGTAAAAACTTTTTTTTTAATATGGCTCTAGATAGTACTAGAAATTAACCGTATTGAATAACCGAAAACTGAAATCAAATGGAAACTAAATAATTTAGAAAATACTTAATGGTTTCAGCTTTTGATAATCGAAAAATTTGAAACTGAATCTGAATATTTGTAATAGAAAATAACCGAAAAACTTTGAAAATATATGATAACATATACCTAAATGAAAATGGTTTCAATTACAATTGAATCCAAACCGAACCGAGACTAAATTGAGTTAGTCGAACCGAATTTGAATAAAACTGATCAACCGGAAATCTTTCGGTGATATCGCTTCAAAATTTAAAAATCGAATTAACCGAAACAAATTAACAAAACCGAATGTCCAACCTTAGTTTCA
The DNA here is from genome assembly GCA_900406275.1 of Anastatica hierochuntica. NCBI lineage: Eukaryota > Viridiplantae > Streptophyta > Magnoliopsida > Brassicales > Brassicaceae > Anastatica > Anastatica hierochuntica. The sequence goes on along the minus strand of OVAN01007672.1, from coordinate 10,485 downwards.
AAAAGGTCATGCGATTCCATTGGTACTATTCGATATCATCATTCACTCCCTAGAAAAATATTGGCAAACCAACAAATTTTCTAAGGGAAATGAAAAGTAGTTAGACCTCTTTAACTACCAAGGTTTGACTTTATTAAATAGGAAAAAATGAAATAAATTTCACATTAACAAAGTATCGAGTACTAATGCATGGTCCAAAAATTTTAGTGTTTTAAAATTTTGTATATGACCGATTATTCATTTCGGGGCACAATATTGCTTCTCAAATATTTGTTAGAAGCGAAAACATTGTATTCTAGTGGTTGAGTCTCCAGAATCAATCTTCAAGCACGAAGATTCAATTTTCTTCCACCACAAAACGAAAAAAATATGTGATTTAAATATCCTATCGGACTGGCTTGTTGTGGTCCGCTTGTTGTGATCTAAATATTGTATTCTAGTGGTTGAGTCTTTAGAATCAATCCTCACGCACGAAGATTCAATTTTCTTCCACCACAAAACAAAAGAAATATGTGATCTAAATATCCTACCGGACTGGCTTGTTGTGGTCCGTTTGTTGACAAAAAAAAAAAAATTCTGTTAGAAAATGAAACTTATAACGATTCCCACATAATCTATCAAAATTTTGGAAGAAATAGAGATCGAGTGGTTAATACTACTATTGAAATTCTAAATGATTACAAAAGTTGAAGCGAAATGAATGGATTGGTGAGTTTAAGCGTGTTCGAAACTCACCTAAATTATTTTCAATTATGACTAATTACTGTAAAACACAATTATGTAACTTCTCTAATCTTGAAATATACAGTTCCCTCTAACCAACCATATGCACGTGTATAAATCCAATACGTAAAACAAAAAACTACGTGCCGTTTCCACGTTTCAGCTTACCACTAATACGTTGTCGTTCCAGTGTCCTTCTCTTAAATGTTAATCTCAGTCAAAGTACTTAACCCTTTCACTTGCCTCCAACATTCCGGCCACCGGCGACGCAAAACTCCGTTATTTACAGCCATGCCTTTGATATTCCCTCGCCGAGTACGATTCTTCACTCACTCTCTTCCGGTTACTCATCTCGCTTCATTGAATTCGAGTGTACGAGCTTACTCCTTTCCTTTTCTCTTCCGAATATTCAGTTTTGGGTTGGGTCAGTTCTCATTTGAATCACGCATCAACTTCTCCACCCGTCCTAGCAGAAACCCACCAGAATTTGAACGGCGGAGTCATAGTAGAGGAGAAACCCACGCGTCGAAGAGCTTGATCGAAGACGAGGAAGAGCTTAGCAATTGGGTGAGTGGTTTTAGGACCGGATCGTCGCGTGTACGTCTCACGAGTGACGATGACGATTCGAGTCCAGACGTTGAAGATCGTAGCAGGGGAAGAAACCAAGAGATGGGTTCAAAGAGGGGAAGGGAAAGAGAGTCTGATGAGTTTAGGAGTTTTAGCAGAAGAGGAACTCGAAATCAAGTTGATTCTTTTAGGGATTATAGAGAAAATGGGTTGAATGGTCGGAGAGTACATGGGAAAAAATTGGATTCAGGATTTAGGAGAGATAGATATAGAGGAGAGTACAAGGGTTTAGGGAAGCGAGAAGATCTTCTTGAGGAAGAAAGTAGTGACGAGGATGTGAAGAATTTAGTAATGGGAGGTATTGGGGATTTGCTTAGTGAAGATGAAGAGGAAGAAGACGAAGATTATGAGTTTCTTAAGCAGAAAGCTGCTTCTGCTTTTGGGTTTGATAAGGAGAAAGTTATAGAAGCGGATAAGGCAAGGAACGTTGATGATGTTAAAACTTCAGACTCTTATTTGACTAAAACAAGGTTATAACATTATCGTAAATCTAGTTTTCTTCTTTACTCTGTTGAATAATCTACTAGTACATCAACTTCAGAGTTTGATCACATGGTGCAGATTGAGAATACACTATGTGGTTACATTTTTGACAGATTTGATCAGTATCCACTCTCTCCCTTATCGCTAAAAGCAATCAAGGATGCGGGATATGAGACAATGACTGTTGTGCAGGAGGCTACTCTTCCTATCATTCTCAAAGGTATCAGCAAGAAAAGTTCAGAAGCTTTTTGGATCTTTCTTCAACTAAGAGTATTATGGGATTTCTCAATGTTACAAGGACTTCCATTTTATATCTTGTTTAGTCGCTCTTTACGTTTATTCTTTAACTACGGAGTATCTTCAGCATTCTCTTTTTCTTATTTCAGGTAAAGATGTCCTAGCCAAGGCCAAAACAGGCACCGGGAAAACTGTAGCATTTTTGGTGAGACATATCATCAGTATAATAAGTTGGCCGTTTGTTTAATTGATTCGGCATATTATTGGGGTTTGTGCTTACTTTTTTTAATGTTTATTGAAGCTTCCATTGATTGAAGCAGTTGCCAAATCTCCTCCTACAAGCCCGGATAATAAACGACCCCCAATTCTTGCACTTGTGATATGCCCAACTAGAGAACTTGCCACTCAAGCTGCTACAGAAGCAAACACCTTGCTCAAATTTCATCCATCTATTGGTGTTCAAGTTGTGATTGGAGGCACAAGACTTGGTTTAGAGCAAAAGCGTATGCAAACAAATCCTTGCCAGGTGAAAACTGTTTGCCATGGTTTATTTATGAAATTGAGGCTCGTCCTTCAGTATTTTGGTCTCTGATATAGTTAAGTGTAATTTAAAATATGCAGATTTTAGTGGCTACGCCTGGAAGGCTCAAAGACCATACTGAGAACACTCCAGGATTTGCAACAAGGCTCAAGGGCGTGAAAGTCCTCGTGCTTGATGAAGCTGATCATCTTCTGGACATGGGTTTTCGCAAGGACATTGAGAGGATCATTTCCGCGGTTCCCAAGGAAAGGCAAACTTTTCTATTTTCTGCCACAGTCCCGGAAGAGGTCTGTCTCATTTTCTTGCCTAATTCTTTTGGTTTTGGTTTCTGTTGTCTTAGCCCCTTTTTGAAATGGTTCTTGCTTTGTGTTATTCCGGCGTAAAGGTTCGCCAAATATGCCTTATTGCTCTGAGGCGGGATCACCAATTTGTCAATTGTGTTCAAGAAGGCACCGGAGAGACACATCAGCATGTCAGACAGATGCACATGATTGCACCACTGGACAAACATTTCTCTCTACTATACACACTCCTTGGAGAACACGTTGCGGATAATGTAGACTATAAGGTACGAAAATCTCGTCAGGGCCAGTCAGTCTCAGACTTCAACGATTAATGTTTTCCCTTTCTGACCAACTCTGTGGTTCCTGAAGGTCATTGTCTTTTGCACAACTGCTATGGTTACAAAACTAGTGGCTGATCTATTAGGTGAGCTAAACTTAAATGTGAGAGAGATCCATTCAAGAAAACCGCAGAGTTACAGGACAAGGGTTTCTAATGAGTTCCGCAAATCCAAGGGTTTGATTCTCGTAACATCAGATGTGTCTGCTCGAGGAGTCGATTACCCTGATGTGACCCTTGTTTTACAGGTAAAACACACAATAGCGTAGAACTCTTACCTCAACTTCAACTAGGAACTGTTTTTGGTGTTTAACTGTAAATGTATGTATACATTTTATTCATTCCAACAGGTGGGATTGCCAAAAGACAGAGAACAATATATACACAGACTCGGTAGAACCGGACGAAAAGGAAAGGAAGGAAAAGGCATACTGTTGTTGGCACCATGGGAGGAACACTTTCTTTCATCTCTTAAAGACTTACCAATCGCCAAGTCTCCGCTGCCATCAGTAGAACCAGAAACCGTAAAAAAGGTTTAAGTCTTTTTCATATCTCACTGTTTTTGGCAAAAAGCCTTACTTTTCTTCAAATCTTAGAATTTGAAATGCAATACCAAATTCTCTTTTAGAGTTGGAATCTGAAGTAGCTTTCACTAACACAGGTGCAAAAGGCGCTGTGCCATGTGGAGAAGAGGAACAAGGAGGCGGCGTATCAGGCGTGGTTGGGTTATTACAACTCACAGAGGATGATAGGAAGAGACAAAGACAGGCTTGTGGAGTTGGCTAATGAGTTTAGTCGTAGTATGGGACTTGACAATCCTCCGGCTATACCAAAACTTATTCTTGGTAAGATGGGTCTCAAAAATGTTCCTGGTCTTAGAGCCAAGTAGATTTTTTTTTGGCTCTATCAATTTCTTTTTGTTATTTTTAGTTTAATTTTTGTAGCATTTCAGCATCTACTTATGATTTAATAGAACAAAATCCTAAATTGTAAAATTTTGTGTTGTTCTTCTTGCTAGTAATATTATTCAGTATCTAGGTAGGTATTTTACGAAGTTGTTAACTAATCTTATCAATTATTTTCAGAAACTTGTGAAATTTTCCAAAACTAAAATTAGATTAATGCTATTTTTTAGGTTTTTCTTTTAACTCGCTATTTTTAAGGTTTTACTTTAAAGATTTCTTTTCAAAAATATAAAGGGAATCTCTAACCATTTGCCGACAAAAAAAAATCTCTAACCATTATTCTATAAAAAAAAACAGAATAAATCTAATTTCTAATTTCTAATGTATAAGACAAAACGGAATCAAACTCATATTGTATCTTTATCAAAGCCCACGTCTCGTGTCCAATCGTCTAATTAAGATAACCTTAAAACTTTTTTTAAAGATAAGATATACACGTGGATGTATGGGCCCTACACAAAATCAACCCACGCTCGCACTATAGGCGCGTGAGTAACACACTGCAAATTTTAGCCAAACGGGAAAACAAAGCGCGTGGTTTCTTCAAACCAAAAAGTAGTTTTAATTTAACAGATCTTACTTTTACTGTCAAGTGTTCCTTTCGTTGCTCCAAAAACTACGATCAAACTATCTAATTTTCCTCCGCCGTATTTGCATGGCGTTTGCTCCGATTCTCCGTCGCGCCTCCGCCGCTAAAAGCCTCATCACTTTATCGAGACTCGCCGCTGGCTCCTCTATCTCCTTTAGGTCTCTGCAAACCGGATCTTCCGGCGATGATTATCAATCCTCTCCGATGTCTTCCATGTCTGGGTATCACGTGAGCTCCGGCGGATTTATGCGAGGAGCCGTGTATCGAGAGCCCAATAAGCCTTTAACCATTGAAGAATTTCATATTCCTCGGCCTAAATCCAATGAAATTCTCATCAAAACCAAAGGTATCAAATGTTCTTCCCCCATGTTTCCTTTCTGGGAATTTTAGCTGGAATCTAAAGATTAAAATCAATGTTGAATCAAATCTGTAGGATCCGAATTGAAAATTTTAGTGTGTTTTTTTTGTGTGTGTCGCAGCTTGTGGAGTTTGTCATTCTGATCTTCATGTGATGAAAGGAGAGATACCATTCTCTAGTCCTTGTGTTATTGGACATGAGATTACTGGTGAAGTTGTTGAACACGGTCCACTTACTGATCACAAGATCATCAAAAGGTTTCCTTCAACGTTGTTTGAATCATCTGATTTTGATTAAATCCTGAACGTCTTGAAATTTTCTACAGATTTCCAATCGGTTCTCGTGTCGTTGGAGCTTTCATTATGCCGTGTGGAAACTGTTCTTATTGTTCTAAGGTGAAAGGAGAAATTTGTAGTGCTTTCATTTAGATTAAATATGTGAGTCTTTTAGCTGATAGTTTTATACTGGGATACAGGGCCATGATGATTTATGTGAAGACTTCTTTGCTTATAATAGAGCTAAGGGAACTCTCTATGATGGCGAAACCCGTTTGTTTTTGCGACATGATGGTAAAATGTTGAATCTTGATGAGGCTTTTTTTTGTTTGAGCAGCAAGTGACACATGTTGGGAGAGCTAAATCTAGGCATGTGTTTAATCTTTTTAACCGTGATTGCTTGCTTACCTAATTACCTCGCAGATTCGCCGGTGTATATGTACAGTATGGGAGGGATGGCTGAGTACTGTGTCACACCGGCTCATGGGTTAGCTCCTCTACCGGAGTCTTTGCCTTACACTGAATCTGCAATTCTTGGGTGTGCTGTATTTACAGCATATGGTGCTATGGCTCATGCTGCTGAGATCCGTCCTGGAGATTCTATTGCAGTAATTGGAATTGGTGGTGTTGGCTCCAGGTATGTTTAAGGTGTCACTTGCGTTTATTGTCTGATCTAAGGATGGTTGAAACCTGATTAGGTTTTAATTGCTTCTTGTAGTTGTATGACCATAACCATCTTTGAGTTGTTGGTTCAGTTGTTTGCAGATCGCGAGGGCTTTTGGAGCCTCCGATATAATTGCTGTGGATGTTCAGGATGATAAATTGCAGAAGGCAAAGAGTCTTGGTGCTACTCACATTGTCAATGCTGCTAAAGAAGATGCTGTTGAAAAGATCAGAGTACGGTTGATTAAGGCCTATTACTAGTGAAGATAAACTATTGATTGATATTAATATTGACAACTGTTTCTTAATTGCAGGAAATAACCGGTGGGACGGGTGTTGATGTTGCTGTTGAAGCCTTAGGAAGGCCTCAAACATTCATGCAGTGCACACTAAGTGTCAAAGATGGTGGAAAAGCTGTGATGATTGGACTCTCGCAAGCTGGCTCTGTTGGAGAAGTAGACATAAACCGACTTGTTCGTAGGAAGGTTTGTTTTTTTTTTTGCATTCTCGGACTACTGCAAAAATATCTGGTGCTGAGAATAGATGTTATTTTAGGATCATGATGTTGAATCTGTTTTTCGTTTTTCTGACTTTTTTTTGTGAAGATAAAAGTTATAGGGTCATATGGAGGACGAGCAAGACAGGATCTTCCTAAAGTAGTTAAACTGGCAGAGTCAGGGATATTCAATCTAACAAACGCAGTTTCAAGTAAATATAAGTTTGAAGATGCAGAAAAAGCATTTCAAGATCTCAACGAAGGAAAAATCGTAAGCCGAGGTGTTGTTGAGATACTATAACAATAATAAAAGTCATTTTGATTCAGGTTTGTTAATGACTTGCTTCATTCACACCTGTAAACACTGTGAGGGCTTTTAAGTTTGCTATAATCTTCAGACAAGTTCATTGTTATCTGATGTCTGAAGCTTACTTTTGTCTGCTTCTATGTCCATAGCAATGTCTTTTGATCTGTTTTTTGATGGGTCAACTCAAACATTGTTCTTATGAATCAATAAAGATGAAGAATGTATGCCCAAACCCTTTTTGTCTATGAAGATTTGTCTCTAAGCTAAAATTGATTCATGCGCACAATTTTGTTGAATGTATTTAAGCTTAAAAATGGGACTAATTATGAGAAATTTGATGTCTATATACATGATTTGGCCTTAAAACTAGGATCTCAATAGTTTAAACATGATGTAGCATAAATATGAGGGACCTTTATAAATGTTTTTTTACTAAAGCAACCAAAACTTCATTTAATTATTTAGAGAAATTCCCTTAGATAGCACACTTTTGTGTTTTTGGGCCACATGTAGCATACAAGCCAAAAATTCCCAACCCTAGCATATTTAACACACGGTATACCGAAAATACCTCTGTCTAATTTTGGGTTTAGGGTTTAGGGTTTAGTGTTTAGGGAAAATGAGAACACCACATGCTAAGTGTGTCCAAAAAATGAGAAAATGTGCTATATTTGAGAATTGCCCTTTAATTTATCAATTAAAAAATAATTTTTTACCCAAAATAGGGAATGAAAATATTATTTTAATACCAAATCAAATATTAATCCAACTTAAATTAAATAATTAAAAACACAGTAAAAGTAAACAAATTCATTATCTAAGTAATTCGAAATAATGAAATGATGATTTTGTTTGAAAGAAAAGTATATATTTGAATAATGTAAAAAATGGTGAAAGATTAGTATAATAAAAAACAGTTGGACCAAGTGGCGGAATAAAATCTACTTTCCATTCTCAGCCTCGGCTGCTTCATAATCGGAAACCTTTCTTCTTCCGTCTCACCGGAAATTTTCTCGCTTATTGTCGTCGCCGAACGCTCTTCAAGCTGAGCTCGTCCTCCTAATTTCATTCAACGTTCATCTGATCACCTTATCCGGTTAGATCCTTTACGTATTTCTGTTTCCCTCATCGTTGATTTGCTTTTATTAGAATCGAATCTTTAGATCTTTGATTAGGTTAAGATCAACGTAGCTTTGGGTATGTAATTTTAGGGTTTTCCTCTAGTTATCTGTCTCTGAAGCTTCGATTTTCTAGCTGAATTGATCATTTCCTTTTCCCAATTTGGCAGTGAAGTCTCGTGTTTTCGATTATGAATTTTTCGTCTGTTTCTTCGTCTTTGGGGTGATTTGTTCTATCTCAGAGATTAGAGGAACCAGAAGAACAGAATCGTTCTTTGTAGAATTGAAATGGTTCTTCTGTGAGTTGCCTAGTCTGGCTGATTTTCCAAAGATTTGGTTCAAATTTTCAGGAAAACGATTGTCCCGAACTACGAAAGAGGAAATCGAAATGGTTTCGGATTGTTAGACTCTTGCATTTTTAGGTAGAGGATAGTAAAAAAGCAATGGGAGACGGAAGCTCCACGAGATCCAACAGCAGTAGTGAGAAACCTGAGTGGTTGCAACAGTACAATCTTGTTGGTAAGATTGGTGAAGGGACTTATGGACTCGTTTTCTTGGCTAGAACCAAGACTCCTCCTAAAAGACCAATTGCCATCAAGAAGTTTAAGCAGTCCAAAGACGGGGACGGAGTTTCCCCAACTGCAATCCGCGAGATCATGTTGCTCAGAGAGATTTCCCATGAGAACGTCGTCAAGCTTGTGAACGTCCACATTAATTTTGCAGATATGTCTCTGTATCTTGCCTTTGATTACGCCGAGTATGATCTTTATGAAATCATCAGGCACCATAGAGACAAAGTCGGTCATCCGATTAACCAATACACGGTTAAGTCTTTGCTCTGGCAGCTTCTCAACGGATTGAACTATCTCCACAGTAATTGGATCATCCACAGGGATTTGAAACCGTCTAATATCTTGGTTATGGGTGATGGAGAAGAACATGGAATAGTGAAAATAGCTGATTTCGGGCTCGCTCGGATATATCAAGCCCCATTGAAACCACTATCAGATAACGGAGTTGTGGTCACTATATGGTACCGGGCGCCAGAACTTCTTCTTGGCTCGAAGCATTACACGAGCGCTGTTGATATGTGGGCGGTTGGATGTATATTTGCGGAATTACTGACTCTCAAACCGTTGTTCCAAGGAGCGGAAGCAAAATCATCTCAAAACCCTTTCCAATTAGATCAACTCGACAAGATATTCAAGATCTTAGGCCACCCGACAGTTGATAAATGGCCAACGCTAGTTAACCTTCCGCACTGGCAATCCGATCAACAGCATATTCAAGCTCACAAATACGATAGCGCGGGTCTCCACAACGTGGTTCACTTAAATCAGAAAAGTCACGCATATGATCTCTTATCCAAAATGCTGGAATACGACCCGCTGAAGCGGATCACGGCTTCTCAAGCCTTAGAACACGAGTATTTCCGGATGGATCCTCTCCCGGGACGGAACGCATTTGTAGCCTCCCAACCAATGGAGAAGAATGTTAATTACCCGACTCGTCCAGTGGATACAAACACGGATTTCGAAGGCACGACGAGCATCAATCCGCCTCAAGCAGTAGCAGCAGGAAACGTAGCGGGGAACATGGGAGGAAGTCATGGAATGGGCAGTAGATCAATGCCAAGGCCGATGGTTGCACATAACATGCAGAGGATGCAACAACAAGGCATGATGGCTTATAATTTCCCGGCTCAGGCGGGGATGAACCAGAGTGTTCCGCTGCAGCAGCGTGGGATGGCTCAACCGCACCAGCAGCAGCAACAACAGCTAAGAAGGAAGGATCCTGGAATGGGAATGTCAGGTTACGCACCTCCTAACAAAACCAGACGTCTCTAATGATCATAATGTAAAATCGATAAAATCATCAAGTTGTGATTTTCTTTAGGGTAGACTATGATTGTAATTCAGCAGGCGGTTTCTTGCTGTTCGTATGTATGGATTCACTAGTTTTGTAAAACATCCTCTCTAAAGTGTTTTTCTTAATGAGAGCCAATCTAAGTTAATGATTTTAATTTTGAAGGCTGCTTCGAAAGTTGAGACTTTGAATATCAACCAAGAAACATATATTAGTACGGAACTATCGACCAGCATATTTTATTACTCAGAAAGTATCATTTTCTTTTAAAATTCATTATTTGGTAGCATATTTTCGAAAAATGTCGAAATCTAAGGGATTTGGTTCATAAAAATGGTCGAAAAATGTCGAAATCTAAGACATATGTGCTGATTCAAAGACAAATGTCTCAATCTCATTGAATCAAAATTTTCCAATTATTATAAAATCTAGATGGTTCTCCGCGCAATGAGCGGATAAATTATCGTGAAAATGTTTATAATTTATTTGATTTAGTATAACTAATGATTGTGTTTTAGTTAGAATATAATTAATGATTATGACTTTAGCAAAATGTATTAACGTGTTTCTTGATATATATCATTATTCTCTATAGTTTTCATTATAGAAATTTATT
>OVAN01007671.1:0-19316 GCA_900406275.1 Anastatica hierochuntica | reverse complement strand
TTGAAATTCGGAAAGCCCCTTTTCGCTCTGTCAAACTCTTGAAGCTCTGTCGCAAAAGCTGACCAGTCATCGGGCTTCGCAATCATGCAAAATACATCCATGCTGTCAGTGCCAAACTCCTGAATCTCCGACCTCGCCACCATGCTTTGCATTGCCCAGACCAGAGCCTCCAATTCGGCATGAAGAGAAGACAACCTCCGAACTTGATTACGGGAACCCATCAGAGTGCACTCTCCATCATCCCCAAATAAGGCCCAACCCATCCCACTATGGACATCGGAGATCCTCTAAGATCCATCAACAAGACAAATGTTACGCAAACATAAGGTTTGCGTACTCTTGTCCTGTGTCCCCAACGAGGGCGGCGGATCACGAATCGCTTCCCATACGCGCCATTCAGATATAGCACGGCTAATGAGAGCTGAAGCTTCTATTTATCGTTTAAGCTTTGATATTTTTTTTAAAGTTCATATACATGATTTTTCTTTTAAAATATAAAAAAATCATAAAAGGACATATTTCTCTTTTCAATTATATAAATAGACGCCTTGTGCTATTTGGTGTCCTTTTCACTATTCAATTTTTTAATCTCCAAAGAGTCTTCACTTTTTCAACAACATTTCTCTTTTCTTTCTCTTTCTTCTCTCATCGTTTTTTTCTCTCTCCTCTCATGTCACTTCAACTATTTTATTTATTTTTTCTGGCAAAAAATGTTTTTTCACGTTTGTTTCCTTCTCTTTTCTTTCTTTCTCTTTCATTCTTTCTCCTTCACATCTACGAAATGGACAAATCCATATAGATATAATAATTTTCTAGGTGATATTCTCACCATTCTTTTTTTATATCACGTCTACGTAAATGGTACAATATAAGTATTTGAATAAAATGAACACATTCATATAAATAAAGTAACCAATGAAATAAAAATTATTGAATAGTTTTATCAATCGTATTAAACTTACCAGATCATAATCCATCATATCCAAACACACATATCCAGGAATATCTATTTTAAAAATTAATTTTGTTTGCAAATAACAAAACTTTTTGTTTCATGTGGTTATTTTATACATAATGCATCATCCATCATAACCTATTCCCAAATAACCATTTTAAAACTAAGAAGGAAAGAAAAAATAAGAAGGAAAGCAAAAATAAAATTGTTCACGAATAACTTGTCCACGAATAACGACGAATAACATTTACAACCTATCCACGAATAATCAGTTTTAAAACTGAGAAAAAAAGAAAAAAAATAAGAAGAAAAAAGGAAAAGAAAAATGATTGCTTTACAAAAGAAAAAAGAGAAAATAAGTGACTGAACATGAAAGAGAAGAGATAAAGATAAAACAAATCTATCTTATTAAAAGGGAAGACATAAATCTTTTCATGTGTGATTTTTCAAAATGAATATATTTTAAATTTTTTATTAAATGTATCTAATAAATTAAAATAACTCTAATTACTCATTTACATATTTCACCAAACATATTAGAATATTCTAATATTCTTTTCACTTAAGCATTATCAAAATTGTAAACCAACTCAATTTAAAATTATCAATTTTCAACAAATTTAAATATAGTTTATTTTCAAATTTAAAATAAATCTATAACTTTTACAATAATTATATTACAATATTATTATTTTCTAACTAAAATTTGTTACAAAAATTCAAAAAAATATAAATTGATAAAATTTAGAAAAATTTATAAAAGTTTATAAATAATGTGTATAAACTATAAAAATTTAAGTTTAGTCATCTGATGTTTTTTTAAATTCTCTAACGGGTTTTGTTTCACGGTATTTCGAGATTTGAATATTATCCAAACTGAAGCCGTACGAGTATCCCAGGAAATCTGAAAGTTCAAAAATCTAAAATCTAAATCGAACCTAGAATTCGATATAACTGAAAATTCTAAAAGTTTTGAATCTCCGAAACTCGAAATAACCAAAAATTATAAACCCGATACTCGAAAAATCTTAACATGATTAATAATATATAAAATTATTATAAAAAAAAATCGTGCGGTTGCGCGGGTCAAAACTCTAGTCTATCTTATTAAAATTGAAGTACACAGACTTTTTCATGTGTGATTTTTTTAAATTGAACATGTATTAAAAAATTTATTAAATGTATCTAATGAATATGAATATCTTTAAATATGAATAATATTGGAATATTTCAATATCATTTTCACCTAATTATTACAATATAAATATTTTTAATTTAAAATTTGTTTCAAAATAAATAAAAAACTATAAAGTGATAAGATTTAAAGTAACCAACAAACTGAAAATCTAAATATTTTGAATTTGAACCCGAACATGAAACTCGACATAACCAAAAATTTTGAATCTTGTACTCGAAAAATTTAAACATGATTAATCCTACAGTGAATACATAAAAAATTAAAAAAATACTTGTGCGGTTGCGCTAGTCAAACTCTAGTAAATATTAAATAAAAGGAATAAAGAAAATGTAACGTCCCTGTCCCGCGCGAACCGTAATGCTCCAAATGGTACCGCCAAAACCGGAGCAAACTTCACCAACCGGTCAATAATTTTCGCTTCTAACTATAACCTGCAAAAACACCAAGAGAAAAAGAAGGAAAAGAGAGAGGGGCGAGTGACTTTTCAAACAAGTCACTCAGTGAGGGCGGACCCGACTCCGCCTCACCCGCTACCCAACTAACCTCGCTAGACTAGGCCTACCCCACCCCCACAGTAAGCAAAGAGGCATCTAACGTGCCATTCAAGCAACTACCAGAAGAAAACCCTTTTTAGGTCCGATTCAGACTTCTTAGACACTTCTTTTTTTAAAAACTCATTTCCTTGACAACTAGTGCACAAGGATCCTTTGAACTTTGGTTGCTCACCTTCTGAGTAGCGCGTCTCCCTCGCCCAGATCTCACTGCATGTGAGTCCGCAACTTCAAGCTCAACTAACATCAGTCTTGTTGCTTACATAGCTCAACTGATGTCGAAACCGTTCGATGATGTCAGCGTCCTCACGGCTTCGCCACCGTTATACTGACGTCGACACGGCCGAGTGTGCCTCCAAATTTCGGCGTACGCACTCGAGCGGGGTATGCCTCCAAATTTCGGCATACGTACCCCTTGGTAATCCCTCCTTGCGATCGGAGTCTTACCCATTGCACCACGGGGAAGCGGCAACCTACCCGCTTGACTACACACGGCCTACAGTAGACTCTGCGTCTACTGTAGGGACTAACCATCTAGTTACACAATCACCAGTTATTCTAGACTTAGCTTTCTTCTTGTGCAATTCTCAAACAATACTAATTATCCCTATCCATTTTAGAACTTAGGTTAACACAGACTCTCTATCCTAGGCTCGACTTAGCGACCCATTTCACAGAATGCACTTAGGCATATATGTCATTATGACTTACGATACATAATACATTTAATTATTTGTGGCGAGACTTATAGCTCGACACTGGCTGAAATTAAACCTAGGCTAGAGAAGTTAACCGAATGACGAATGAGAACGAAGGCGGGAACTCCTCACATTGGCCTAATGGTCTGATAGCTGTCGTGGTCAACAACCTCCACTCCCACCACCGGGACTTCGCTGGAATCCTCGGTAGCGTTCTGTTTTCCCCGGCTCAATCCTTCGCCAGCCTCCTTCTCACCTGAACCGAAACCTCCCCCTTGATTACCCCAAACAGATCCTCCCTCGGAAGAAGATGAACCCTGAAAAGGAAAACTGGTTAGTCCTCTAAACTGGAAATCCTACTAAAAAGGAAACTTACTATTTATAGAAACCTGCTATAAATAGTAGCTACCCTAAAAGGAAACTTCCTAAAAAGGAAAGTTACTAAAAAGAGAAACCTGTCCTAAATGAAAATTTTCCAAAAAAGGAAACTTTCCAGAAGTGGAAACTTTCTAAAAATGGAAACCTGCCATTTTAGGAAAGTTCCAAAAATGGAGAGTTCGAGAAGCTAAAAGCTTACCGAGGTGGAAGACTCATGAGCTTCCGTTGAGTCTCCAGCTTGACCCGTCACCCCCATCACTGCCCTACGAGTGCGAAATGGCCCTACTCCTTCCGACCAATCACTCCGAGCTAGAGCTCGAACCTGCCTCCTTCCTGAGACCGCTGCAGGCTCCTGAATTAGGTCTTCCGGGTTCCGATCTTCTTCACTAGCCCCGGTTCTCGAAGACTCCGCCCTGTGAACACTCTCTCGCCACGTGTCCGGATTCACTGCACTTGAAGCAAGCGTCTTCCCTCTCTTAGCAGCTCTGATCAGATCTTCTCCAGGGGTCTCTGCACTGCGGATTTCTCCCTCCGCCTCCTTGAAAACAATCCCTCGCCCTGATCCCCGGCTCCACCATTGTCTTCTTCGCTCTCATCGCCTCTCCCTCTCCAGCTTCTTCTTCGTCTCTGGACCTTTTCCTGGAGTCTGCTACGCCGGCTTCCCAACATTGATGCATGGTAGATCCGCAGAATATTGCAGCTCCATCTTCTGGTTTAGCCTCTCCAGTTTGGTTCTCTGACCCGGTTATCTCCTCGGTTTGGTTTGCTTCTCCGGTTTTCTCTTCGGTCCGGTTTACTTCTCGGGTTTGCTCAGAACCGACTCCCGGTTCGGTTTGCGTGGCTTCCTTCTCTCCCAAGGAACCAGAAACCCTAGCTTCTCCACCACTAGCTGACTTGAGCCGCAATCCATCTCCCCCACTTAGGGTTTCCGCCTCACCCGAACCACCACTACCCTCTCCGGCTCCGTTCACGACCCCACCACCACCGATCACCACCTTCGGGGACTCCACTTCATCGTCGGAGCCTCCGATCACCGCCATGACGCCACCAAAAGCCGCAATCACGCCGCTTCTCGCCTCGAAACCCTCGGACCGCGACTCCTCCTCTACTATCGCCGTCGACTCGGGCTCCACCACCGGCGCTTCGCCTTCTCCGAGTACCACGACCCCTCCTTGGGCCTCCCTAACCTTTCCCGACACCAAAACCACCCCGATTTGACCCTTCGCCTTCTCGGATCTGTTTCCTGAAACCACCACCACCGCTACTCGGCTCTTCTGCGACTGGTCCACCACCGCAATCACTTCTTCCTCCTTCTCCATGCCTTCTCTGGCTCCCTCCTCCACCGTTTCCACCTCTTCACGGCTCTCCGCCTCTCAGGTATAGACATATGTACAAAGGACTAAATTGTAATTAGTAAATACCTAAGTATACATCTACATCTACTATAAATATTGTAAGATATTTATTCTAATAATGTGAGAAGTATTCATTCCTATATGGTATCACGAACTATCGATACCTAAGACGTCGTTTCTTTCAAAAAAAAAATTTCTGAACAGCCGCCTCCTTTCACCCTCAACCTTCTCTCTTTCAATGGCTTCTGCCTCTGCTTCTCCTGCCACCTCTGTTACTGATGCTATCCTCATCAATAATCAAACCATCCTCAATGTCAATATGACCAATGTTACAAAACTCGATTCAACGAATTATATTATGTGGAATCGACAGGTGCATGCCCTCTTAGACGGATATGATCTTGCCGCATATCTTGATGGAACTGTACTTGTCCCGCCGCCAACCCTCACCACAGCAAATGTTGTCGCTGTGAATCCTGCATACACTCATTGGAAGAGACAGGATCGCTTGATCTATAGTGGACTCCTTGGTGTGATCTCATCCTCGATTCAGCCTCTTCTCTCTCAGACATCAACCGCTGCGGAAATCGGGACAAAACTTGCTGAGACATATGCGAAACCGAGCAGAGGACATGTGAAACAGTTGCGTCAACAAATCAAAAACTGGAGCAAAGGTACGAAAATGATTGATGAGTACTTTCGTGGTCTCACTACAGAATTTGATCAGCTTGCTATTCTTGGGAAAGTGGTTGAATTAGAAGATCAAATTGAGTCTGTGTTGGGAGGTTTACCTGAAGATTATAAGCAGGTGATTGATCAAATCGAGGGTTGCGACGTACCACCTTCTTTAACTGAAGTTCATGAACGGCTCTTGAACCATGAAGCTAAGCTTCTTGCGGTTGTACCTTCCTCTGTTACGCCTCCATCAGCTCATGCTGCTACCAACCGTGGCCGCAACTTCAACCGAAACACTCCGCGTCCACAACAATACCAATCGTGGCAGTCCTCCCCTCCATACAACAATAACCGTAACCCAAGGCCTCCACGACCATATCTCGGCAAATGTCAACTTTGTGGCCTTCAAGGTCACTCGGCCAGAACGTGTTCACTTCACACTCAATTAGCGTCACAACGTGGCGTGCTCCCACAGCTTCCTCCGTGGCAACCCCGTGCCGACATAGCCTCCGTACCACAATACTCTCCGAACACGTGGCTTCTCGATAGCGGTGCCACTCATCACATCACTTCTGATCTCAACAATCTTTCACTTAACCAACCCTATAATGGTAGTGATGAGGTTGTCATTGGTGATGGCTCAGCCTTGTCTATCTCGCATATTGGTTCTGCCTCTTTACCCTCCTCTTCAAAACCTCTTACTTTAAACCGAGTCTTGTGTGTTCCCAACATTCATCGTAACCTTATTTCCGTCTACCGTCTTTGTAATACTAATCGTGTATCTGTGGAATTCGTTCCTGCCTCCTTTCAGGTGAAGGATCTCTGCTCGGGGGCTCCATTGCTCCAAGGAGTGACCAAGGATGAAATTTACGAGTGGCCGGTGTCTTCCAATCAAGCCCTTACTTTCTTTGCCTCGCCATCATCAAAGACTACGCCATCGTCTTGGCATTCAAGACTTGGTCACCCCTCTTTGTCAATCTTAAACACTATTCTTTCTCAAAACACTTTACCGTGTTCTGCTTCTAACAAACTCTTTCCTTGTTCTCATTGCTTAATAAACAAAAGTCACAAGCTCCCTTTTTCAACTTCAACTATTACCTCTTCTTGTCCTTTGGAATATGTTTTCTCAGATGTGTGGACGTCTCCGGTACTCTCCACTGAAAATCACAAGTACTACTTAATCCTTGTAGATCATTACACGCGTTACACTTGGCTTTACCCTCTCAAACACAAGTCACAAGTGCACGAGACATTCATCACTTACAAGAATCTGGTCGAGAATCATTTCCAAACCAGAATCAAAACATTGTACTCCGACAACGGTGGTGAGTTCGTAGCCCTCTGTCCCTACCCCGCTCAACAAGGCATCGCCCATCTCACTACTCCACCACATACACCTGAACACAATGGTATATCGGAACATAAACATCGTCATGTGGTAGAGACCGGGATGGCGTTGATGCCTCAAGCTGCGATTCATGTAACCTATTGGCCCTATGCCCTTGTCGCAGCTGTTTTCCTCATAAATCGCCTTCCAACTCCTGTCTTATCGCTTCAATCACCCTATCAGTGTTTGTTCGGCTCACCTCCGAACTATGATAAACTTCGCATCTTCGGGTGTGAGTGTTTTCCTTGGCTTGTTCCATACAATAAGCATAAGCTTGAACAAAAGTCTAAATCCTGTGTCTTCCTTGGATATTCCCTTACGCAGAGTGCGTATCTGTGTCTTGAACCTACCACTGGCCGTGTCTACATCTCCAGACATGTTCAATTTAATGAACAAAGCTTTCCCTTCAAAACCCTCTCCGCTTCCTCTGAATCTCTGATATCAAAAACTCCACACACTACCACTGTTCCACTCGTAATGCCATCTGCTCCGGTCATGCCTTCGGCTCAGCCCCCAAGCTCCGGTCTTCCCTGCCGGTCAGATCCTCCACCGTCAGCGATGCAGGACAATTCTCAGACACGAAATGTTGCAGAGACAGTAACAGGTAATATCACTTCCTCAAATTCTCCTTTAATAATACCATGCCCTAACATTTCAGGCCCACTAAACCAAACAACCGATTTTATTAACCCACAACCAAATAATAATCCATTAGGCCCAATATCAACCATCTCCCTCTAGCCCACCAAATGACCAACCACAACCAAACCCAAATTCTGTTTCTCCTTCCTCACACCAACCTGTCGACCCTCAACCACAGCTACCCTCTCCACCGCATCAATCTCCAACGCTGATCATCACAACTCAACCCATCAACCACCATCCTACGAAAACCCGGTCCAAGAACAATATCACCAAACCAAAAACCAAATACAACCTCTCATCCATTGTTGCCACAACAACCTCTCCTCATGAACCCACGACAGCGGCACAAGCTATGCGAGATAAACACTGGCGTGGTGCCTGTACTTCAGAAATTGATGCGCAAATCAAAAACCATACTTGGGATTTAGTCCCACCAGCTCCACACCAAAATGTCGTTGGATGTCGATGGGTGTTTACGTTAAAGCACAAACCGAATGGTGACATCGAGCGTTACAAGGCAAGACTTGTCGCCAAAGGTCTTGATTTCACAGAAACATTTAGTCCGATAATCAAATTCACCACCGCTCATCTTGTCGTTGGCGTAGCTGTTACAAAATCATGGCCTCTGTATCAACTTGATGTCAACAATGTGTTTCTACAAGGAACTCTGACAGAAGAAATTTACATGACGCAGCCTCCGGGCTTCATTGATCAAGATCGACCCAATCATGTTTGTCGTCTTCGCAAGGCAATTTATGGTCTACGTCAAGCTCCACGATCCTGGTATACAGAACTTCGAAACTTTCTGATACAATTTGGCTTTACTAACTCCTTTGCAGATACTTCTCTGTTTGTATATCATCGTGGTACAGCTCTGGCCTATCTTCTTGTTTATGTTGACGACATAATCATCACAGGCAACTCACCCGATCTCGTTGCGTCTATTCTTCAAACCTTTGCTGATCAGTTCTCGATAAAAGATCCCACTGAACTACATTATTTTCTTGGTGTAGAGGTCTCTCGTACGAAGCATGGTCTTCATATGAACCAGCGGAAATACATTGTGGACCTCCTAACGAAGACCAATATGCTCACGGCCAAACCTTTCTCGACTCCCATGGCAACTTCACCAAAGTTGCACCTCACATCTGGTGATGTCTTACCCGACCCGAAGCAGTACCGCACTATAGTTGGGAGTCTACAGCATCTAGCCTTCACCCGGCCAGACATCACTTATACCGTCAACCGCCTGTCACAGTTCATGCATTGTCCACGCTCGGATCACTGGACAACAGTCAAACGTCTTCTTCGGTACCTCGTGGGCACACTGTCTCACGGTATCTACTTCAAAGCAAATAACACTCTCACATTACATGCCTTTGCGGATGTTGATTGGGTTGGTGATCCTGATGATTTCGTCTCAACCAATGGTTATGTTATTTATCTCGGCACGCATGCCATTTCTTGGTCTACGAAGAAACAAAAGAGTGTCGCTCGCTCGTCAACTGAAGTTGAGTATAGATCGGTTGCCAACACCGCGTCGAAGCTCAAGTGGATTTGTTCACTTCTAACTGAAATGAAGATTGTTCTACCGACAAAACCAGTAATTTATTGTGATAATATTGGGGCAACCTACTTGTGTGCCAACCCGGTGTTTCATTCACGCATGAAACATGTTGCGCTTGACTACCACTTCATCCGTCATCAAATCCAAACACACGCCCTCCGCGTCTCTCATGTGTCAACAAAGGACCAGCTTGCTGATTGCTTCACGAAACCATTATCTCGTGCATGTTTCCAAGATTACTGTCACAAGATTGGAGTGATCAAGACCCCTCCATCTTGAGGGGACGTATAGACATATGTACAAAAGACTAAATTGTAATTAGTAAATACCTAAGTATACATCTACATCTACTATAAATATTGTAAGATACCTATTCTAATAATGTGAGAAGTATTCATTCCTATATCAGGTCACCCCCAACTCCTTCACACGTCGCTTCACCTCCACACCAACGCT
The DNA here is from genome assembly GCA_900406275.1 of Anastatica hierochuntica. Taxonomy (NCBI): domain Eukaryota; kingdom Viridiplantae; phylum Streptophyta; class Magnoliopsida; order Brassicales; family Brassicaceae; genus Anastatica; species Anastatica hierochuntica. The sequence continues at coordinate 9,451 of OVAN01007671.1, read as the reverse complement.
TCCTCCGCCTCCTCCGACACCACCGATCACCACCATTGGCCCCTCCTCTCCTTCTCCAGCTCTGGTAAGCTCTCCCTCTCTCCTTTCCTCTCGTGGCTCCGCCATTTCCATCTCTCAACTCCTCATCTCCTTCTTTTTTTTCCTTTGCTTTGATTTTCGAATGAGGGAGAGAGGGACGAGTGTAGGTAGGGTTTAGGCATTAGTCGGGTCGGGTCTTCGGGTTATGGGGCCAAATTTGGGTTTTTGGGCCTTTAAAAACCGGATATTACAGAAAAATTGAGAGTATTCTAGTATTTTTCACCTAATTAGGTGTTCAAATAGTACAAAATGTTTTATATGTAATTGAAAAATTAAAAATACATAAATAGGTAAATAACTCTAAAATAAAATATAACAATGATACTATAGAGTAAAAAAATTTAAACGATCACCCCTAAATCTATCGGGCTTTGATACTATTTGGGATCACCCTTAATTTATTAATTAATTATAAAAGAAATACTCGAAAACATCAACTACCTATCATCCCTTGACATTTGATAAACACAGAAAAGTGATTTGGTTCGAAGAAAGTAATATGATTATGTTTGACCACCACTTAGTTGACATGTGGAGCTGACGATGAATCGACACGAGGCTAACTAGACAATGGCTCTTCCAGTCACTACCACGTCACCCTCTCTCTTTTTTATGACAAAAAAACCACCAACGTCACCTTTCTTTCTTTTCTTTTTTTTTTTTCTAAAAAACTCGTTTCCCCAATAACTTTAAAATATATTATTGTGTGTTTTCTCTCATGTACATACAGTCATATCCCAGTGTATAATGTTCTATTAACACATAAATTCACATGTGACTCTTTTTCTTCAAAATCGAACTTCAAAATACAAGAAAAAAGCGGTTGAGGGATATAAATGCGTTACTAAAACATCCAAATTGGTGTATTAGTTAGATAGGTGTTCTAAGATTATAATTATGTAATCGTAAAAAAGACTATAGATAATGAACATGAAGATATAACCCCAAAAAATCAATAAATGTCCATTTTCCAACATAGAAAATTTAAATATTAGAATTGCTGATCGTGCAAATCTCAGTCCTATAAAATCAAATGTATGAAACATTATCCATCGGGACTTTTGTTGTATACTATGGATTACGGGTCAAATTTGGTTTGACGTAAACCAACTAACCTGATCCATTCAATGAATTAATTAATTCACTGTTACTTAGTTTATTAAAAAAAATGTTACAATTAAAGAGCATGCATGGAGAGTGGACTTCGTCACCCTGTCTCAATAGGAATAGGATAATTCAAAACCTCCGAAAAACAAACGCTGATGCAACATTAAGATAAGAGATATGACACGTGGGACACATTGATAGACCCACTCTTCCATTCAGAAGGTCTCACATTTGTGGGATCGTGTGGGTTGCAACGTCATGTCTCTATAATAATAATATTAATATCCTATCAAACAGAAAAATAATAATACTAATTATAAGGAGAAAAACGAACATCGTTCGTACGTGATTACAAGTGTTCGACCGTTGTGATATTTTGGTCCCATATTAGTCCCTTAAGCAGGTATAATAACTAAATTTGGGTCACTATTATAACTTCAAATTATCAGCAATTTTAGGAAAAATAGAAGGAAAGTAGGTTTCAGCCATTACTCAACTTTATCTTCAATATATGCAATTATTTACGCTCATACATTGCAAGAAATTTAGTAAAAACAATTTGTCACTAGTTTAAACACTAATGTCTCAAAGCTTGTTTGCAGATATTAACCAAGATTTTAGTTTTGGTTGTAGTCATTAGATTTTTTTATTTTTATATTTTTGCTGTTGTCATAGTTTTAGTTTTCTTTCATTCAGTCTACTCAGCAAATTTTTTTAGATACTTAATTAATAATTTTTGTCAGAATAAGAAATTCCATGTTAATAGAAGCTCATTGGATAGTAGAAGATAGGATCAATAAAGTGCGCATATGCATGTATGGATGTTAGTTGGAAGTTATAAGTTTGGTGGGTTTCTTTAAAATTAAACTATTAAGGATTACTCTTTTGACTCTTTCTTTATTTTTGGTTAGTTTGCCGCATCTTCCAATTTATTTTTGATAAGTTTTCTGTTTACATTTTGGCTCCACCCTTTCGGCAAGGATGAAAAAGCACACATTCTTTAAATCTATAGTAAGAAATAAAAAAGAACAACGTAGACAAAGAACCTTAGCTAATATAAAGTATTCTTTAAATTTACAGTAAGAACGATCAAAACTAGTCAGCTAAAAAACAAGTAACGAATACAAAGCGACTACAAAAACAAGTAGCTAATGTAGTGTGATATGAAGATATAATTATAGAGAACAACTATGATTTGCCTTAAAAAAAAAAAGTTAATTTCACTAGCGAAAGCTAGTGTTCTAAAAAGTGATCTATATAGCAGTCTGATGTAGCGGAAACTACAATAAACAGCTCGACCAATGGATTCTAAAAAATCAATTGGAACATGTGAGTTCAACCAAGGGATTCAATGGAATCCACGTTTGGAACCTGCTTCTTGTTTGATGAATTTAATCAAATCAATACAAAAAATAGATAATATTCTTTTCTAAAAAGATTAAGCTCTTTTATTAATAATCAACAACTAAATAAAAAAATAATTCTAAAAGAATATTTATAATAAAACATGAGAACCCTAATAATATTAAAATGCCTAAAGATAATTCCAAACAAAATAAGATAATTACTAAAATAAATAATAAACTAAATAAGCAAGATATTTGGTAATTATCCAAATATCTCTCTGCATCACCGTCTAGGCATCTTTAGATGTTGTGCGTTATAAGTCGTGACGATTATTTTTTAAATGTTGTAATTAAATGTCAATATTATTAAACGGAGTTAAGCTGATTTAAGTGGGTCTAGATGGATCTAGACATTGCGACAAAATTGTTAATTTATTACCATTTATTTATATATATAAAATAATTATAAATTTTACTTTCATAAATTTATGGTTATAGATATTCAAATTTGTAAAGCACGTAGTTTTTTAATTTTCATTTATGATATAAAATTTTTGAACTTTTTAATAGACGTTTCTATTTTAATATACTATCAGGATATGAGAATGGCAAATGTGGCAATATAATAAGGGCTACAAATTTTTAAAATTTTTAAAACTTGGAAGATAATAAGGGCTACAAAATCCAAAAAGTAATATATTGTTCAGAAAAGCCAAAAAAAATTATTTTCTTATGGCTTCATAAAAAGTTAAGACAAACCTATATTTACCTTTTATTAGTACCATGTGATATGCTATATATTAAAATATATAGATTTATTTTGTAAATATCTATACCGTCCAAAAATCACTTAGACTTTGTCCCCTTAGCGTATAGCACTTTCTTGAACAGTGGTGAAAACTAAAGTGAATATTGTTTTTAGTGTTTGATTGTATTTTTCTTTAGAGTTTTTTCGCTTTTACATAAATTATTGTAAAACATATAATATCCGATAATCGGTTCTCAAGTCTATATATCAGCGTCGTTTCCATGTTTCATTTTTAATCGAATCAAACCTATTAATTTTGTCACTCATCATGTAATACTAATAATTAATAACTACTAAATACGCTCAACTGTTTTGGAAAAAAAACTTGTTTATATATGTACTAGAATGTTGTTTAACTTGTTAGTATTATATAATCCAAGGTATTCTATATTTTATGACAATTAATTTGGTTACAAGTTAAATTTTCCACTTTTGTTTTAAAGATTTAGAACGTAAAATATGTATCTTAAGAAATCGAAATAACAATGAATGTATGGAGATGGCAGCAAATTAGTGTATCTTGATTTTTAGTAAAACCAAAAAACAGGCGTTGGAAAAATGTTGTTCTTGAGCTAAAGCTTAAACTAAGAATAAGAACAAAAAAACTTTAAACCTTATCGAATTAAACAAGGTTTGCCCCAATTTGATTAATAAAATTTCATGAAATACTAGCTTGAAATTTGAAAAAAAAACTAGAATCGCATATTTACAAAGAATTATAAGTTTGATATATGTAATTTGATTGGTACTATGGCCAAGCGGTTTATATTAAAATGCCACTTCTATTTTCGTAGAGCAAAGATGAGTTGGGATAAGNTGGGAAAAAAAAAAAAAAAAAAAAAAAAAAAAAAGATAACTGAGTGATGATGGATTGATTTTGGATTTGTTATTTCATCTTTTGGTATCATAGGAAATACTATACCGTAGAGTAAAGACATGGTGACTACGTCATTATACGACTCGAATAATAATTGTCATGAGTGATTAACCAATGTGAGGATTCACTTTCAGAAAAAGAAGAAGGATTATTGATGTTAATTTTCCTACAAAAGATCCGATCCGGTGACCAATAATTTTATAATCTGACTTCTTTATTAAACTCAATGATTTTATATTTGGTTTTATTTGAATTGGGACATCAAGTAGTTATTACAATATTACTCAAATACAAATATTTTAGTGAAGGAGGATTTTAAAGAAATCTACTTCTCTCCTGGCAAAAATTAATGAAGCAAAATGTTATGCAACACAAATTGTGCTAAAACCTAATGTGGGTAGGAGGCCCTCACATGCATGGAGAGGTGTCGAGGGAGCTTATTAGTAAGTGTGAGCCTAACTCACACCCAAAAGCTAATTCAAGAGAGGAGGATTGTCACAACACTTATATATTGGCCCATTGCACTTTAGACTACCGATGTGGGACAGTTGATACACCTCCCTCACGCTCAGGTCTGGACATCTGAAGCGTGGAATTTTTCGTGGAAAGCCACGAGGTGCGCCCACAATCGAGTATTTTACTGGGCCTAAGCGGAATAATTACTCTGATACCATATTAGTAAGTGTGGACCTAACTCACACTCAAAAGCTAGCTCTAGAGTGGATGATTGCTACAACACTTATATATTGACCCATTTCACCTTAGACTACTGATGTGAAACAGTTGATAGAGCTACAAAGCTAACTAAAAAGGAGGTTGAAATGGAATATAGAAAGTGGGAAAGGAATCAGATTAACGGAAGATAGTTAATTACCTACCAAACCATCAGGATCTCTCGGATTGACTCCGAGTATTTCATCTTCCCAACTCCATGTCTTAAACGTTGTAATAGAAGGGAGAAAACAATGGAATTTTGAAAGAATAAATCAACTGATAAATCCAGAAGATGTTAATCAACCAATTTTAGCCGGAAAAAAAGGGTCACTGGTTTGGTTTGAGCCAAACGGGAAAACGTAAAAATGCGAAAGTCGTTGTAAATTTTCCACTATGAGACGGACAGAGATCAAACCGGTGGGTCCGGCAGATCAATGCTAGATCTTCAACGCATGTGATCCATCACAAAATACTCCACATGTAATATATATTCAATCTCAATTTTATGTACTGTATATAATAAAGTTCTTACTTCTTACACTCACGAAAATCCGAATACCCGACCTATATTTCCACATAGCCAACACACTAAACCGGTCAAACCATCTAATATTTATTTACTTTATTGATTATAAAACACAAAATCGTTATATAAATTTTTCGAAATGCAGACTATATTATAATTCATTTGAAAAAATTTTACGAACAAAAATTTACAGTGTTTTATATTAAAGTTTTGTTGGCTAGCAAATTGTTAAAAACCTTACTTTTTCTGCATGAAAACATTTTTTTGTTGGAATTTTATACTATATTCAACAAAAAAAACTGTTTACAATGTTTGTAACTTGTTTGAAGGTTCAGAAAAAATAAAAGAAAGTCGATAATTGATTTTATTTGATGGAAAGTTCGTGTGCATTTTAACAACCAATACCTCTTGAATCTCTAAATGCAATACTTTCGACAACATTTTCATTTGATGCTACTATAGATTTATGTATCGTAGTTTGCAATTTAGAAAAGTCTTATGGGTTTTTTTCATTTTAATCATATTATTTACATTTTTTCCATAATAATATTTTCTGATATTTTTCAATAAATGTCTTTTTCCCAATTGTCGAAGAAAACATATTGATCACGTATGTGTTTCATAATGCTCTTAAAAAAGTTTCGCTTTGGAGTTAAATATTTGTCTATTTAACTTTAAGTGCTGCTTTTTTTTTTGTCAACCATACATCACTTAGAAAATAATGCCCAAATTGATTATTCAATTGAGGGAACAATGTCTACAAAAGTAGTTTAAGTGTTATTTTAAAAGTTATGTTTTCAAGTTTTATAGAAAACTAGGAGAACATCCGCGCTACACGCAGATTTTATTTGATTTTGTTTCGTAATTTTTTTCTATAATTGTTTGAAATTTTATTTATATTTTTTCACTAAATTTGCAATTTCCGTTTTTTATCATATATTATATATTCAATACATAAACCTTAGTGTTTTTTTTTTCACGAATAACTACTTATAATCTTATATAAAATGTTAATTTACAAATACGTTTTAAATAAAATTCTTAAAAAGACATCATATGATTACAATATGTATTAACTTAATATGAATAATATGAATTCGGAATTCTACTTAAATAGCTAATACTATGAATCGAGAACTGGAATCAGAAGAGTTAAAAAAAAATGTTTTTCGTTTATTTTTTCATTTAGTCGTATTACGGTATTTTTTTTATTTAATTGTATTAAATTAATATAGACACATCCTTTTATCATGGGCTGAGACGTCACAACCTTTTATATTCTTCGATTTTAAATTTAAATCTTAAAAACAACAAAAACGACCTTCGTATTCACTACAAGAAATAATGTGTTTAGCATCACTAGTATTGTGTCATAAAACTAATTGATATTAAATAGAGTCATTTCTTAACAAATGAAATTATATATGTATTTTTACATCAGTTAAAATTAATGTTGTTGTTGTTAAATCAACAATATCATTTCTTTTAAAATTGACACAAATAAACAAAAATTTGCATCAATTAAAAAAGCTAGCGCAAAACTATGAATTTATATCATTTAAATAGTTGATGTATTTACAACTTGCTTAGCATCAATTAAAAACCAATATTCATCATGTTGTTTTAATTATGTCAAAACAAATTATATAATATAGCTCCAAATGTTAAAAATAACGTAGTTATTTGGTAAGTGATACATTAGTTTTCAAAAATTATTTCTAGTATTTATTTTCGTTCTTTTAAACTTAAAAAATAATTGATATAATTTTTCTTTAATAAATATCAATTACATATTTTCTGCTTTAATTTGTTGGATAAGTTTGATGCTAATTACTCAAATCTTAACTTATTCTAAAAATCTCAACACTAACCACGTTAAGTTTTATTTTCAATAATTACTTTTTTCTTTGGAATCAAACTGTTATTAAAAACAAGTTATAATATAACTATATATATTTCTGTGTGTATGTGCACGTGTATATTGTATTTAGTTAACTAAATAACTAAGCTAGTTAGGGCATCTCCATCCATGAACCTCTCAAAAAATCCTTAACTATTCATGGGTCCCACCATTTTATTATTAAAAAAAAACAAAAAAACAAAACAAAATTTTCGGTCAATCACGGATCGCCACGTGTCCGTGAATAGTTAAGGATCAATCCTTAACTAAGGTATTTAAGGATTTCTCTCTCCAAAAATCCTTAACTACACCCGTGAATAGTTAAAGATTTTTGGGTTAAGGATCCCAGGATGGAGATGCTCTTAGAATATGCCATATCAGAACCAAAAATAAAATATGCCATATTTTCCATAATTAATTATTTTCATTTATGCTACTGTTTTTAATGTGTAATATCAAAATTGTTACCGAAATCTATTGATTTTTTTTACAACAAAATATATATATTGCTTTTCTAACGTTGGAACAAAATTATAACTTTTAATATTTTTTTTCATTAATAATTGAATAATTAAGTGGTATTTTTTAAAAAAAAATACTTTCAAACAAAGCTTAACTAGAAAAAATTAAATCGTCATCACGTTGTCAATATCTCAACAGATTAGTTTTTTCTTATCATCATCCAAAATCCTTATTTCACACTACCATTGCAAGTTATAATTTTATGAGTCCTTAAGAAGTTTCTCTATCATTCTTTTATACCTTCAAAAGTTCTCCTATTTTCTATCATCTTGTTTTTTCTTCTCATCAAATTTTCTCTCTGTTATTTCGTTTTTTTTTTCTTTGCCGGTCTCTGTTATTTAGTTTTCATATTCTGAAAATACAATAGGAAACAAGACATAGAAGATGTGTGTCGTTTACAAGGTTTGGAAAAAGGTATTCTACCACTTTCTGCAAAGTATACTTACAATATTCAAATATAATTTCAAAAATAGTTCTTATAGATAAATGATATTTCCTCATTCCTTTGTAGGACGAAAATGTCAAGTTTCTCAATTACAATAATGATTCCATGAATCATTGGTCATGAACCAACGAGCAACCCTCATTTTATTAGTGGAAGAGATAGAATATTGAAGAAGTAATAATACCAATATGGGAGATAATGGAAAGGAAGAAACATGGAACAAGAGCAAGAAAATTTGATCTTAATCTTAGTTTATATCATTTTTCTATTTAAAAGCTAAGATGAATGTATTTATTATTAAGTTTGATGGGGGTGTAAATGTTTGTTGTTGTAAAATTTTATTATATTGTTAAAGTGATCATTAGTAAATATTTTATCAAGATTTTGACAGATCATAGATGTTGAAACGCCTTTTTTTTCTTCCAAAAATAATTAATATATAAATTATAGATATAGGAAATATTTAAAACAAAACAATTTTGCTAATAAATTAATGATTAATTTACAGAAATACACTTAAAAGGAAAAGAAATTTTACATTTACACCGGTCTTTTAATGGTTCTCAAATATACACCCCAAATATTAGGGTTTAGGGTTTAGGGTTTAAGGTTTAGTGATTAGGGTTTAGGGTTTAGCTATTAGGGTTTAAAGTTTAGGAATTATAGTTTAGGGTTTAACGTTTAGGGTTTTTTTTAGTCTAGGGGTATAATGGTCTTTTTCATTAAAAAGGGAGGTGTAAAAATAAATTTTTTTCAAGCAGGGGTATTTTTGAAAAACAGACAATACAAAAATGTATTTTTGTAAGTCTCCCTAAATTAATTAATATTTAAAAATCACGGTGAAATAAAAATATTAAATAAAATATATTATTTAATGAATAACAAAAAGTTACATGTAAAATATGGCAGTAAAATTAAATTAAATTATTTAGAATTGATATAAATATTTGGCATCAATTGTTCTAACTGATAGAAATAATTTGAATCATTATTCAAAAATGATATAAACTAGATTTTGACCCGCGCGGAAGTGCGAGATTATAGTATATTAGAATTTGTTTCTAAGTAATAAAGGTTTACAAATATGTAATTAAAAAATTATGGTAGTTAATATTACAATATTTTTAA